>ML808452.1:41328-66827 GCA_009831015.1 Picea engelmannii
TTTTTTGGATGTCTATGACTTTTGGAATTCTCGTCTATTGTAAAAAGGCCTCTAGAGCCTCATTGTAATCATCTTCTCACGGATGCGAGTAGCAGCCACATCTCTTCTCAGAGATAAGCTACGAGCGCCCTAGCTAGTTTATTTCCATTCTGTCTGTAAACATATTTTAGTCATTTGTTATTAACGAAATGAAGTCTTATTTCCACTGCATCTCTGCGTTTATGTGTATTTCTGCATTTCATTGTGTTCCTACATAAATATGGGTCATTAGTTTTATCCTCTCCTAGCCTAGCCTCTCTGCAATGAAAGTATATGTCTCTATCTACCTCATCTCTTACATTCAGACATGGATTCTCTCCCTTCCTATCCTGTCCTATTAAACTTATTACTAACATGTGTTCTCGATAGTTTGGAACATAATCCAAAATACTACTCGAGAATAACCGCATAGAGGAACCCATATTCTCCCAACCCATTACATATTTATACATACAATATAGGGCTTAAAACTCTACTTGGTTCATCCCAAAAATTCATTACATTGCATGACTAATTTAGTTAACTGGATGTTCGGGCTGCTTTTTCCTGATTTTCCATCTTCATGCTCTTTTGCAATCTAACTATTGTTCTCCTGCTTTTGCACGTCCTTCCATCTTTATCATGTCGGGATGTCATCCTTCCTTTTCACCCTCTTTTTTCTCCTGCATTATTCTTATCTTGCTTTACTCTTATTCGTTATTTATTCCACTCAGTTCGTGCTATACTTTTGGGTGCACCTCATCTGCGCACTCCCTAGTCTTTCTTCTTCTCATTTGCGCACCTCTCCTTCACACTTCTTCTATACTTAGGATTTATTACCAAAATTATATCCTAGAACTACCTATCCAACATGCCCCCAACACTCACATGTGGCTCGTCTCGAGCCACTTAGGCCTGTTTCCTTCTCCTCGATATCATAATGAAATTTTGGGAGGCTTCCTTTTCTAATTCCACTTCCTTCAAGATAGTTTCCTTAGTTTCTGTGATATCTTCGCCCCCCTACACAATCAAGCTTGTTAGTTTCTCTTCTTCTTTTAGGGATGTTTTCTTTACCTTGCACTGCACAGTGGCCAATTCACCTATCACCCTCATTGCTTCTTCCTACAATATTACTAAACCCTACTGAAGGATCTTCTATTGATCCCTCATCTGCTCCACTTCCACATATGGTTTCCTCTGTTTCAAAATCATTGCCATACGTTCTGCTAGTGTAAGTGTAGTAATTCTCTCTGAAGATTGTTGTTCCTTTCCTTGTGCTTCTCTTAACTTGGCATCTACATCCTTCATCTATAACACCCTGTTTCCCCCATATTGTAATTAATCATAAAATAGGATTACCATGCTAAGGAATGCAGACAATGTAAATGTATTATTATTAAACTTCCCATATTTGACTGTTGGGGGGTGAAGCCTTGAAGTACAAGCCATGATATCTCTAAATAAAAGAAATCAATTAATGAGGGAAAGGGCTGTTGGTTGAATAATCAACCACCTTCATGAATGGAAACATGGGTTGTCATCCTGAAGTACCACATAAACCTGGAGACCCGAGTTTCCTTCTGACAGAAGGAACAAGATAGGTCAGGAGCCTTCCAAAAGAAGAAAAGTAAGATACATACACAAAAATGGCAAGAGACAAGGGAGAGCATAATCTCGGAGGGAGGTGCACGAAACAAAAGAGAGAATCAAAACACAACCTTAAGAACCAGAACATGAGCTTGATGTTGAGGAAGCATCTGATAAACCTCGTAGGGTCATCATGACAAAGAGAAGGTCTTTTAGAGATGGCTTAATTCCCTAGTGATATCATGTCTTGGCACGGGGGTTCAAAGAGTGTTAAGAATGAATGCCTCTGAGCCTTGGGTATAAAGGCACACACCCACAGTCTGTTAGATGGATGCAACTTGTAATAAATAAGTATTCTCCTACCCTGTGTAATTGAGTTGTAACTGTGTAATGAAGTTGGATATAGTGTGAACATTTTTAGGGATGTGCATGGTTGATTAATGGTTATACTGTATCCTTTTTATTTCTACTTGATTATGTAATTAGGAAAGTAAGAAATTATATGGTTTAGACATGACTTGTACTCATAAATTCTTGAACCCTATGGTGGTTTATGCTAGAGCCACGGACTATGAGTACGTCGGCCTTGGCCACAATTTTCACGGGTGTACGTTGACACTCCCAGTTTCCCTGAGACTCTGGGAGGATGGAGTCTTTTAAGTTTAGGAGAGGTAGTGTGGTTATGCATGACGTCTCTATGAGGCAGGTGGAGGTGGAGAATCACTTAATTTCTAGACTTGATGAATGAGCACAAGGGGTGCACAAAAGATTTCTTCAAGTGTTAAGTTCAAGAGAAAGAGCAAAAAGCTCTTAAGCCTTTCATAGCTAACAAAACTTAGGAAGGATAGCGAGATCCAAGTATCTAAAGGGGAAGATCCTTTGTGAGGAAGGCGAACGAACGAGATCTGTTCGGGAAGAGCCAAGGTTTGTTATGACCGTTGGATACAGGGAAGAATGCGAGAGTTAACCCCCTTGATTCATTCGGACTTCGTGATTTCGATGAATTGAGCGAATTCATCGTAAGGGAGGTAAAAACCTCTGATGTTCGAAGTTGTGAAAGGATTTGGACTGTGGATCTCTAGATCCTTCGGGATCCTTCTCGACCGTCTGATCTACGAGATCAGAGATTCACGCTTCGGGATAATTGTGAGTTGGACTGGCCAAAACCTCCAACGTCCGACGTCATGAAATGATCTGAACCATAGATCCAAGGATCTATTAAGACCCACCTTGACCATTGGATATACGAGTTCTGAGTTCGCGCATAGAGGAGATTGTGGATCTAAGTTTGACGAAATCCCAGAAACACAAGGAGTGCATGGGAATTCAAAATCCATGAAGGATCAAGATCAGAAGGGATAACATTTTTCAGAAGTGTAGACGAGACCCAAAGTCACTGGGATCGCAGGAGGTAGTTCAAAGGTGAACCCTTTGAAACCTATGAAGTCTTCCAAGTCAAGGAAGAAGGCAAATATCAGAGGAGCTAAGAGTCGTAGAGATCCTAGGCATCCATCGAGAAAAGACACGTGGCGGGAGATCAACATTTCGCTGACTTGAAAATAGGGAAGGTCAAAGTCAGAGTTTTAATAACTCATGAGGTATGAACTCACGAGTTGAACCATTGGATCACGGGGAGTCTTGGACCGTTGATCTGACACTGACGAAAGTTCAGAGATCAGACTTATAGAAAAGAGGCGAGTGGACTAATTTCCAACTTCACAAAGCGTGAAGTCCTGATGTGTTGGGAGTTGGCCCTAGGTCATAGCTAGAGGTCATATCATTGGACGTTAAAGGAAGGAGCTAGCGCTGCTAGACTCTTAGCTCGGATTTTGGGAGTTCGGGGATCATAAGATTTAGGGTTGGCTCACATCCAAACTCCCAAAAAGAAATATCATGAAGCACCCTTTTGGTTATACCTATGGTCACAAATAGTGGTCAAGAAGAGGGACTGTCTGAAAAGGGGTCAGCGCTCAAACATAGAGTTTTCACAAGAGTGAAGAGGAAGGGTCATGGTTACCATTAGAGAGATTTATTCCTGTAAGAGGAACGGAAAATAATTTTTATTTCGTGCCCCATCGTGGGTGTGTTACAAATTGGTATGAGAGCATGTTTACAACACTTAGCCTGCTTGGGCTCATGTACAAGTTGTGTAAGGAGATATTGTTATCTGTGTTTACTCCTTGAGGAGAAGGACTATAGATTGAACCTGTGATTTTGGGAATTATTGTTGAATTTCAGTAGAAGAATTTATTTATCTGTTTGTCAAAGTGATAACTACTCTTATCGAAGTAGGGATATGCTAATAAACATTTATAATAAGACTTGAATGTGGATAGCTGAAGGTGGCAGAGTTCTGTCAAGTATAGCTGAAGCCGGAAGGATTGATGACCTAGTGTTCGTAACACTGCTTCTAATCATGGGAATTTGGAACCTCGGGCCTTGATGATGGATGATTTTATAATGGTTAATACCTTTGTGGGCTTAAAGGAATCTGACAGGATCAGGTAGGACCCTTGACAGTTATAGTTACTACTTTATATTAAACTCGAAGTATATAACTCCTCATGATCAGAGGAATGATTCTGGTGACCATTCCATGAAAAGGGAGAGCATGCGCAACTCTCGGGTTTCAAGTGCACTAAGAATTTTTTTTTTGTTTCTGGGTACAGGAATTGCTAGACAGGGTTTTCTAATCAAGATGATAAACAAAGTTGTATAATTATAGAGTGATTGAGTGAGAAATCACAACAACGTCCCTTGCTTGGTGGATAGGAAAACTAATCTTCCAGATTTCTTGTGGGAGGAGGAGAATGGCCTCTATCCTTGACTGTGCTAAACAGAAGGAAAAACACTAGATGTAATGGTCAAGACCGATCTTGACCTAAAGGTACTCTAGATTTCTGAACTAGGATACTTAGTAAGTAGTCCAAATTGTATTAGACATTATTGTTAAAGTTAATATAAAATGATTGACTAAATGTTGATCCTGAATGTGGTAAAGAACATATTGGGGCACTTCTAGAAGCCCAATGGCTCATACTGACATCCAATGGTGGATGGTATCCATACAGGTATAGTTGGACCCTAGTGAAGGGAATCTAGAAAAGGGTCTCCTTGATTGAGAAATATGCTAATCAAAGACTAGTTGGAAGCCAAAGTGGTTGTCCTGTTACCTTGAGAAAGGATTTAAGTGCCCATATTGTATTTATAGGATGGGTAATGTCCTATGGAAATTAAGGCAAGAGTGTCTTTTCTTGCTAGTTGTTATCACATGGAAAGGGAAACATAGTTATGACTATGTCTATTAAACTGCCAGGTAGATATTTTGTGAATGACTGCAAGCTCTCAACTGAGAGGGAAACTCAGTGTTGAGTGTTCTTGTGAGGCTTGTCATAAGGACGGAAACAAAATCCTTAGAGGAGGATATAGAAGTCTTAGATGCCCATGTGCATGCCTGACATAAAAAGGGTGCAAGCAATGAGCTTGCATGATGAATGTTTGGTTAAGTTTATGTGTGTTTATGCTTGAATGCATGGATTTAATGCATTGTGAAGCTTCTTGATATGAATCCTGATTTAATACCAGTCAGATATGAATGATATTAAATGTACATGTGATGCACATGTATGATGAAAGAGTAAAAGGGAAAAGGTGCGCTGATTATCATGATAAGAGGAAAATGATTATGCCTTTGAGAATCATATGAGAATGATTGTGAACGATCAGAAGTTGACTGATTTTTAGAGTAGGATTATGAATATGGATAATTACATCATGTATGTAAGTTCCCTCCACTTGATCAACACAATCAGAATCAACAATCATGCATAATGAAATTTCGTGCCTTTTTCTTTGGCCTAAGTACAATTCTGCAAAACATTATTCACCAAGAAGGTGGCCCGGTTCATATGAACCCCTTCAACACATTTTTATGCCGCTGCAATGACTACAGTTGGTACTTCATCCTTCCAAAATTTGCGCAACAACTTGTAGGCCAATACCTATGTTGCAAATTGAAGATTGTCTTCATTGATTTTTTTCACATCCATTCCCTTTTTCCCCCTGAAAGTCTGGAAATTTTCCTTCATCAATTCTAAGAGGGATCTCTCTCCTACCTTGTGGAACAAAAGGGATATATCCTCTCCTACCTTTGGAAGCCCTGTAATCCATGCAATTAGTGCAATGTCAATTGACACTAGGGGATCAAGCCATAATGTCCCCCCATGGATGCAGCTGAGAAAGAACTTCACACAAGCATTAATTTCATGACTGCATCCGAAGTGTGTGATATCCATAAGGTTTAGTATGCCTTCCTTCCCTAATAATTTCACCCACTCCCATGTCTCTAGAAATATCTCTCCTATGCTTGGTACGCTCCTAGTGTGTAAATGTTTTTCCCTGGCCAACTCCAGGAATTTTTTCTCGTGGTTAATGTCATGATCCATGAACTTGAGGCCTGCAACCTTTCTGAGCATATCTCCTTCAATGATTACGTCAGGAGGAACTAGTTCTATTGCTAGCTTGTATTTCCCATTGGATGGTACAATTATTGGTGGTTCATCATCCATCCTAGGTGGAATGAAATTTATGTGGAAGCTGGCTTGTGAAGCCGAAGTTGAAGCTTCGACTACTTCCTCGACCTATGGTGTCTCTACTGGTAATTTTGATTTTTTTCTCACTAGTGTCGATGATGGTCCTACTTTTGGCGAGGCCATTCATCATATGTGACAAATTCCTTTATCGACTCAATGTCCATTCTCTATTAGTTATAGCTCAACTTTGGTGCACTCAGATTCACTCTAGTTCACTTTGTTTTACTCTCACTTTCATGCAACACTGACTTACGCTTAACGACCTTTTGATTTTTTTGTGCTTTTGTTCCAACTATACATGTCTCATCCCGTCTTAACTACCTTGTCCAATTCTCCAACGTGGTTGATGGGTTATTTAATAAATGCATCTTTATTACCAAATCCATTATGTTATTTTTCCCTCATACTTCCAATCTATCAAGATATCCGACAAATTTCACCATTTAAGATTATACGATTTATTTATAACCTGTCATTCCCATTTCGTAGCCATCGTTTCCATGCTTTAATGCTTCCAACGGTCTTCTCATTTCCAAATTGCGCAACTATTCTTTCTTTTGCATCAATTTTCTTCACAGTCTTTTTCCTTTGTGCTTTATTTTGTCATTCAACACAGTTCTATCCTGATGTGCAATAGTCATTCGTTCTGCGTAATTTATTTTTCCTTAGGACTCTGTAACTCTTTTTCTTTTTTCTATATCTATTTTTTAATTGATTTTCATCTTTTTCTACTTTTTATTTGTTTATTTGTGTTTTTCCTTCCTACTATATTACAACTACTATGATATATGTGTTCTAGCGTAGCCCATATTACTGCACAGGTTGTTGGTTGTATATATAGAGTGTCATCCAACTTCCATTCACCATTCTTCCAAGGACTTCTCCATTTACGGTTTCCAACTGTGCAACACCTGTCTCTGTTACATGGTGAATCACATAGGGTCCTAACCAATGCATTCTAAACTTTCCTAGATGTTGCAAGAACTTGCTTTCATAGAGTAATACCAAATCTCCCACTTGAAACTTTTTCTATTTAATGTGTCGATCATGCCAAGCCTTCTCACTTTCCTTCTAAACTTGTTGATGGAAACTTATGACAAACCAATATTCTTCAAGTTGTACTAAATGCGGTAGTCTCTCCTCTTCTGCACCAAAGTCTGATATATTAGTGATCGCTGCAATGCATAGGCTAGGTAGAATGAATTCCATTGGCATCATGACTTCTAGTCCATAGATCAACCTAAATGGTGTCTACCCTGTCAACTTTTTACTTCTCATCCTTTAATCCCATAATACTACTAGAACTCTTAAATCCCAATCGTCTCTTCCTACATTGCAATTTTTTTTCAAATCATTCTCTAGAATTTTATTGAAAGATTCCAAAGTTCCATTGGACTAAGGATGATATGGGGTACTCTTTTCATGATAAATTTGGAACTCCTCAGTTAATGCTACAATTGCCTTATTTATAAAGTGTGTGATTTTATCACTGAGTAATATGCTCAGACATCCAAACCTTATGACTACATTCTCGAACAAAACCCTCGCAAAAGTCTATGCGGTGAAATATGTAACTGTTGTTGGGAAAAATACCCTATGGACTAGCAAAATAGAGTTTAGACTTTGCATGCAGATTTTGACCGAATAGAAACTACTTTTTGCCTACATCCCAAGATTTAAATCCCTTTTTCTCAGTAAATTCATGGAAAAGGACCACCTACCTTATTACCGACGTTCGATGTCGATCCTCCATTGTGCTTGACTACTTGTTCGCAATACTCCTTCCAAAGATGACCTGCACTCAAGACAAACAACAACTATGCATGCATGCTACTTCTATACTCAAGGGTTAGAAATCAAACATAAACTAATCAAAACATAGACAATTCATGAATTGGGACGGGAAAAGCATTCTCGTTATTATTTATAGTGAATCAACTTACAAAAGATGAGATCGGCCATCGCTCCTTAAACCTGATCCTGGGCTCCTCTTCTTCTGTCCTTCAACTGCTTTGCGTTAAATCTCCTTTGGCATGAGGAAAGTATAAAGGGTTGGGACAATGGAATACATAAATGGGCAGAGTTTCTTTACTATATTTTTTCCTCTTCCAAATGGTACCCCTACCCCTTCTTTTATAGGCTAGAAGGAGCTAGGGTTTTGGACGAACCCTCGGTCATGCATGGACGGGAGTTTCAGTTAACTCACCCATAGATTTTTGTTCCATCGGAAACTTTCCTTTTTTCATGCTTTTGTAGGTACACGCGGGTTGTTGTGAGTCAGCCAGTGTGTACATGCATGCAGTAATGGGTTAGGGCGCATGGGCCTTTACACAAGAGGATTTCCAAAGATTTGTTCAATACAGTTTTGGCAAAGAAGGGATATGAGTTGGCCTGATGCCATGTAAGCATGTGTGGTGCAATTTAGGGTTATAACAGATGTCCCCTAATGTGTGAGGTTAGAAGAGAATTTGATGGCCGAAATACATTCCAATCTTTACCGATGTGTTGAACGATTGAGCCCAAGGATCAGGAACTAGGAGGTGTTGTCTGCAAAATAACAAATGTCTCACCGAGGCGGGCATACCCATGCTCGGGATAAAATAGAACGATGGCTACCAATCAAATACACTGTATATCCATGTCAAATAACTATACAGATTAGCCGTGAATAATACACAACGAAGCTACATATCGAAATCAGAAAGATATACATATAGAGTATCCATCTTCTAGAAGCTGATTCGGCCTGATGGCTGGACTTCAGAGCTCGAGAAACAACTTCAAAATCTTCCAAAACTTGGGTAGGAGTGTAATATGAGTGTACAACTGCACTACCCAGAGGTCTTCGATGGCTCATCGGTCATGTACTTGATAATCTTGATGATCAGACTGAAGGTTTCAATGATTTCAAACAAGGACTTGATTGGACGTTCAGGATGGCCGGGTATGTGGACAAGAGACATATTGCAGAGGGGCTGAATTAGGCTTAGTGAAAAACTTTCCTTGGACAATAGCATGACAAGTGATGAGACTCCAATAACATATATGTTAATCATAAGTCTACGAAGCAGGAGGCAACATAAACTCTCCATATGTTTGGAAGAATAACCAAATGGTGGAGGACACAACTCTATATAGCGAGAAAATAATCCTAAGGTCGTACTACATCCCATATTTTGATGAACAAACGGACATATGTGCTTTATCCAAGGGCGATTCATTATGCTGCCAATAAAGAAAATACCTTTCCCTTCCTCTTTTTGGGGTATATTTGATTTTTTTGTTCTTTTCGATAATAAAGGAATATTATGTTACAATGGAGGAATGAGTATTGCAAACATACAAGCTCAAGGCATAAGGACAAGACTGATGTTCTGGTGAAATGATACTCGAGAAAAATCCTCCAGCGGCCAAAGGTGTTAAGACGCAAAAGCAAATTGTCACAAGGTTGGTGGATAAGGTATGCAAATGCGGTTGAGAAAACACACAATGGTAACGTCCTTCGATGTAAGTTTAACGAGCCCAAAGAAGGTAAGCTTGGTGGTTTTTAATATTTTGAGAGTCTGAAAAAACATAAAAGGATACTCCATTGGGGTACATTTTTCGAAGATAGTCTAGTTGGTTCAAAAAAGGGATAAACTAGCACCGATTAGGTGTCGATTCAAAACCATTTTAATGAGTGTGACAAGGACAATATCACTCGGCTATTTTTTCACTTTTAAGGAGTCTGAAAAAAGATTAACTATGGACTCCGATAGGAATATTCTTCTGGACAAATTTAATGAGTGTGAAAGAATAAGGTCACTCGACAATCTTTTCAATTTTAGGGAGTCTGAAAAGAGATTAACTATGGACTCCGTGGTGGTTTCTTTTTTGTAAGTTTAGTCCCTCGGGCCCGAAAAAGGGATAAAATTATACCTGAGAGTACTCTTCTAAAGAACAAAAATTTGATAGAGTATACATTTGTTCGTACAATTGATCATCCGGACCTAAAAAGGGTTAAACTACCACCGGACAAATGTGACTTCAAATTTCAGTTTAACGAGCATGAAAGGCCACAAGATTGCTCAGCAATCTTTTCATTTTTAAAGGGTCTAAAAAGGGCTTAAAATGAGACCTTTTTATTTTTTGGGAGTCCTGAGGGTGAGACAAAGAGTGAAGAAGAATCATGCAAAGAAGGCTCAAACTCATATTCAGGAAAAACTATAAGGAATCCCAAGCCTATAGTGTTTTAGAGACGGCATGGACACCATAATGCAACCAGGACCTACCTAGGGCATCCATGTTCCGGTAAGCTCTACTGCCAAGTTGTGACACTTCTAAAGAAAGTATGATGGTTCTGTGTCACAACCTGATGGGATTGATCCTATAGCAGAGGAAAAAGACAACGAGATGCAAAAGTTGGGGTAACAACCTAACCTATATGCTCAAGTTGATTCTTGGAATTTTTTTTTTATGAAAAGTCAAAATTTTCTCAAAACTCAAAAAAGTGTCCCAATACCCGATCAAATCCCTCCCATATAACTCCTGAATCACTCTAAATGGTTTTTGGTATAAAGAAACTGATAAGGGAGGCCAAAAAAGTGACAAAAAGAGGCCAAAAAGTCTATAAATAGAAGCTGGCAACTCATTATCACCATTGCTTATTTGGAAATTGACTCTGGAGCCAAAAGACCCCCTTTGCTAAAAAAGGTGATTCTGGGAGCTACATTGGACAAAGCGAACTTCTGCTTGGACCAAGTAAGTACAAACTCTCTTATCTAGCTATTCAATTCTTAAATTTTGTTTTTAAGTTCATTTTTTGGGTGGGCGCCGACCTTAAAAAATTCGGCCCTAGGTACACGCGGGCTTTCTCTGGACAAGCTGCGTGTACACTCGGGCAGAGTAAAGGTTGCCCGCGTGTACACGCGACTGTTGCCTCTGCAGCTTGCGTGGACCCCACCCCTTTGTAGAAAAAATAATCAAAATGCAAGTGCTGACCCTCCTTAACCTTGTTGTGTTGGCAGGATGTATGTCCAGTGGAGGGAAAGAGAGCATGAAGCAGTCAGTGAGTTGGTTGCAGCAGATCTGAATATCATGGTTGTGTTGATGCAATGCAGTTTACTGAAGTTTTTTCTGTGTCCATTTATGCATGCACAACGAACACTACTGAATGCCTTGATCAACTACTGGCACCTTGATGTAGAGGCCTTTATGATAGAGGGGCAATCACTGGTGCCCACCACCGAGGATATCTATTTTTTGACTAGCCTCTCAAGGAGAGGGGAACTGGTCAACTTTAGGAATTTTTCTGCGGGACCGAGTAAGATCTCGAAACTGATAGCCGAGCACTATGAGGCTGGGACTAATTGTGCGAGCTCCCAGGTACCTATGAGTAAGATCACTAACCTATCGCTGCAGGTGATATTATTACTGATTGGGTGGATTACTGGTTCTGCAGCCTTGCATCAGGCTTCTCACGCACAGATGAACTGTGTGATCCAGTGCTTGAACGCACAGATTTTTGACTGGAGTACTACATTATTGGAGTGCATGAAGAGGCAATTGACAGATTGTCGACAAAGAACACAAAGGAATTTCGGGTTCGGGACGATCTTGTGTTCATTTTTCTTCGAGAGAGTTCCGAGCTTTAGTCCTCGGGAAGTAGTACGAGGACATCAGGCCTCATTTCCTGCAGTGTGTAGATGGGCAGTATTACTGCCGCAATAGGGTGGTGGAAGGGCCAATGATTCCTTCGATGATGCCTTCTTTGTGTGGCTATCATGGCAGATTCCTGTGATCAAGGACTACCCATATGTAGGGATAGATTTTTCTAGAGATCCTGAGATACCCGTGCCTCCTGGTGAGGAGCGAGGGGAGATGGGTAAGTCTCCACCTTTGTATTTTTTTGTTTACATATGTAATTTTTATGTCATTTTTGTGATATATATCATTTTTTTTGTATGCCAGTGTATTTGACGGGTAAATGTTTGTTGCATGTAGATGTGGGACCCATGCGACCTGTCGATTATACACGAAACAGGCGTCGTCCTTGGCCAAAAGCCACAACTTCCACTGCCGGAGGAGTAGCAGTAGCAGGGAACTTCCCATCCGGGGAGGCTGAGAGAGTCCTTAGATGAGTTGAGCGGAATTTCACTGCACTCACTCGCACGGTCCCGATGGCAGAGATAGAGGACCTGCCACCATCCATGCAGCCTCATGTCGTGGGGGCACCTCGAACGTGGGTCTGATTGTTTAGGCGTTTAGCTCATGCTGTGGACTATTATAACAGGGCCCATAGGCCCTGAACCTATTTAGACTTTTTACATGCCACAAGCACTTACTTATATATATGTTTTGAGGGAATAAGCCCTGTGACTCATTTATTAGTCCCATTTTTTAGGCGCTTGCGTCCATATATGTACTCTAGTTGTTTTATGATGTTATATATGGTTTTTTTTTATTATTTGTGTCTTAAGGATCGCATGTGAAAAAATGTGTTTACATGCTTATGTCAATGTTCTTCCACATGTGTGAAAGATGCCAATCTGAAATTTGATTAGCTAGAGTATCTGTAATTTGGTTTAATCTCCTAGGAACATGAAAATATGTAATATAATCAAAGTTTCATTCTAAAAGACGTACCCTAAGGAATCATCGGTTTAAAGTTGGATCATGAACCTGGTATACTCTGTTTAGCTGCGACACAACCAGTTGAGCATCGAGATAGACCCGGAGATGAGAGATACCCAATGAAAAGGCATCACGAAGCAACTCAATAACTGCACTATACTTGGCGACATTATTTGTGGTGTCACCTAATCATATACCTTCAGAAGATAACAATTGGCCCTAAGGTGTAAATATTACCCAAGCTATGGAGGCAAGCCTTCGCATGTGCCGACTAGCACCATCTGCATACTCAACGAACATCTCGGAATCACTTGACATCTGCCATATTGATGAAAGATAACATCAATGACACATCCATAACACTTAAAAGAAACTTAAAAAGTAATAGTACAAAGACTATACATATGTTACAGAAAGTTACCCACAATGACTTGTCTATGAGTAATACTTCTTGAGGTAGAGCCCTTTTCTAGGCTCCGCCAAAGAATTTCCTTCAAAATCAATCAAATGATAAGTGCCCTTTTTTAATACCTCTTTTATGATGAAGGGTCTGAACCACATGGGTTTAAACTTTCCTTCCCCCAAGGGGTCCTTATCTTGGTCATAGACCAGAACAAGGTTGCCCTCAGAGAAAATTTGAGGATGAACGGACCTATCATATTGACACTTGACCTTATGTTTGTGAGTCTCATTAGCCAGGGCCACATCGCGATGCTGCTCAAGGTGGACTAACTGTTCTTCAAGCGGAGAAGTGTCTGGAAATAATTGTACTACCAATTTTAGAGATGGGATTTGACATTCGATGGGCAAGACTGCCTCCAGTCCGTAAATGAGTTGAAAAGGCGAGAAACCGGTTGCAGTATTAACAGATGTTGGGTAAGCCCATAATGTTGAGTATAACATCAAATGCCAATTTGACTTGGCTGAGTTGATAGTTCGTTGTAGAATAGTCTTAAGAGTTTTGTTTACAACTTCCACCTGCCCATTGGCTTGGGGGTAGTAAGGTGATGAATGCTCCTACCGTAACCCAAGATTTGATGTTAATTCAGTCATCATTTGGTTCTGAAAGTGACTACCATGGTCAGTGACAATATCTCTCAGGACGTCGAACCTTTCTATGATCTGGTTGAATAAGAAGAGAACTGCAGTCTCTCCATCATCTTTAAACGTTGGCATAGTTTCGACCCACTTAGTGAAGTAGTCGACAACTACGATGATATAGTGGTGCCCCCTTGCTAATGGGGGGTTGCATGTAGTGTAATAAATCCCCCACTTAGTGAAGGGACCAACTGTGATGATAGGAAACATAGGAGAAGGATGTGACCCCATCTTCTGAGAGAAGATTTGGCACAGATGGCACTTCTTCACCGATTCAATACAATCTTTAATAAGTGTCAGCCAGAAGTAACCTACTCGTAAAATCTTTTGGGTTGTTGCCAACCCAGATAAATGACCACCATAAGCTCCAGTATGGAAATCATTGAGCACGATGATGGCCTCCTCATGAATGAGACATCGACGTAAGATGCAGTATACACCTCTCCGATACAATGTATCATCGAGTATGAGATAGTTCTTAGCTTGATGGTGTATCCACCAACGCTCGTCACAAGAAGCAAAGGTGGGGCATTTGAAGGTCTGGAGATAGATAAGAATATCTCCGTACCAGGGGTATAAATATGTAATCAAAAACATATCTCCCTGAATAGGTGATTCCTCAGGCACAACGTCCCTGACTCAACCAGAAGTTCCGAAATAAGATCTGCAAAGACTAATGACTTCTTGGACTTTGCTGAAACGAAGTCTAAGTCAAATTCTTGGAGGATGACTATCCATCTATTGATTTTTCTGCCTATAACTCGTCGTGTCAACATGTACTGGAATGGATTCACAACAGGAATGACGATGGTCTTGCGAAACAAAACATAGTGACAGAACCGTTGAACAGCATGAACTGCTACCAATGCAAGTTTTTCGATATGAGAATAATTGAGTTCGGGTCCTACAAGGCCTCGGCTCAGGTAATAGATCGTGTATTTTGAGAACGAATCGTCTTCCTGAACTAAAACCATGCCAATGGTTGACTCTGCGGCAACCAGATATAATAAGAAATCTTTGTTATAGTTAGGTGGTCGTAGCAGAGGTGCGGTTGTGAGGGTGTGTTTTAATGCATCGAAAGAGCATTGAATGACTTCGTCCCAGAAAAAAAGAACGTCTTTCTTTAGTAAACACATAAATCCCTTGGTGATTTCAGCATAGTTGGCGATGAAGCATCGTAAGAAGTTTGCCTTTCCTTGTAGACTCGGAAGTTGTAGGATTGTGCATGGGGGTGGAAATTGGATTATTGCCTCCACCTTAACAAGATCGACCATGATCCCTGTTGTTGATACGACGAAACCTAACAAACATCCTAACATTACGCAAAATCTGCACTTGTTTGGATTCAAGCGAATCCTAAAGTAGTGACAACGTTCAAAGATTAGTCTAAGGTGTGTGGGATGATCCATTCGCTTGCGAGAGTGTGATGATAAATCATCTAGATAGGCCTTGACTATATGCTTAAGGTCATGAAAAGCAAAAGACATGGCCCACCGGAATGTGGCTCCAACATTTTTAAGGCCAAAAGGCATCTTATGATATGAGAATGTACCCCATGGACAAATGAATGTCGTTTTGTGTTGGTCTTCAGGTTTGAATTGGATTTGATTATATCCCGAAAAACCATCCATGAAAGAAAAGGCTTTACAAATGGCACATTCATCAATGATCTGGTCAATGAATGGTGTTGGAAAATTATCTTTGGGACATGCCTAGTTAAAATCATGGAAATCGATACATACATGAATCGTGCCTTGTTTTTTATTGACCGACATAGGATTTGACACCTATTGAGTCAAATGGATAGGATAAATAAAACCTGCCTTTAGCAATTTCTCAACCTCAATCTTGATGGCTGCTGCTTTCTTGGGATTGACTAGTGGATTTTTTGTCGAACAGGCTTGGCATCAGGATACGTTGTGATTTCATGTTCAACTATTTTCGGATCGATACTTGGAATTTCCTCATAAGACTAGGAAAAAACGTCGCGGAATTCTTTGAAAAGATCCGTGTAAATTTGAATTTCTTCAGGGGAGAAATCCACTCCGACAAAGACATTCTCCATGATCCCAGGGTTTCGTGAGATGTTGATGGGTATAGTTTCAGTGATAGTCGCCATATTGCCCTCAGCATAAATTTCCTGTGTAGTTAAGAGATTAACAGGACATGGCTGATCTCCCGTTATGGTAATGGTGAATTCTCCTGCTTCGATTCAGCTTAAATCTAGGAGAAAATATGATCTATGATGAAGATCTTCCCAAGGTTTATCCGGACTAGTCATTGCTTCAATTACTTCTTCGTCAGAAGGCAAGACTAAGTCTAATGAATCAACGTTAGTGAGAGAACCCTGAGCCCAAATAGGCTCTAGAAGTGGATCTAACTCTTGTGCAGGAGTCAGATCAGGGTTAGTTGAAGCTTCCTGGACTAAAGAGTATGATACCTCAACGGAATATAAGGGCATGGACATGCCTGAGTGCCCTGTCTCATCCATCGTGGCCGATGGGGAAGGAAGAATCCAAGGATCCTCAAAGTAAGTTGTGCGGAACGACGAAACTTGAAAAATCTCAACCTTATGGTGATTAGATATAAATTTGATATCGTCGTGAGGAGGTGGGTAATCGAAGGTACCCATCAAGGATGGACACAAACCAACTCCTACGTTAACGATGCCTAGTTGAGGATTATCAATCATTGGGACTGTGGATGCCCCCAAAGCTGGGTCAGGTCTAGAGAAGGACAATTGATCGATGGTCACTATCCGACCCTCATGTGGAAACACCAAGACTCGAAAAACTTCAGCAACCACAACTTGCATAGCATAAGTCCAACTCTGTCCTAACAAGAGGTTATAGTCGAGGGGAGCATCGACTACCTCTACTTCGACACACACGGTTTTCCCCCCTAACTGCATAGGGAAAGAAGGAACGATGCCATGTGGTCAAAATGAACGACCTTCGAAAGCAGTGAGGAGAGTAGGTGATGGAGAAAAAATGAGTTGGCCAATGGCCTTCCAGCATGCTAATGACATAACGCATGTCGAGGCACCTTCGTCGACCACCGTGCGAAAGATATTCCGAGTAAAAATTTTCGTGGGATGAGCCACTACTATCTGAAATGCTACATGGTAAGGCAGACGAGGTTTTAAGTCGGTTGTATCTAACATGATGGTGCCCAGATTACAAGTCTCAGTAGAGCCCAAAGCAGTTAACAAGGCTTTCCTCTGAGTAGGGCAGCTTTGGAGGACCTCCAAAGCAGACATCACACAAGGGGTTTGTGATAAATCTTCCACCACAGAGTAATTCTGGGTGGGCCTTGCATTTGGGTTGTGAGAAGATTTTTTAAATGCACCCTTTGGAATGTGTGTCATTGTTTCTCCCAACGTCTTCTCAATCTGTAGAGGAAGAGATGGGAGATCATCTTCTTTATCCTTCTCAGAAGCGCTTGGTTTACTATAGTCATGCGCCCTAGTTGATATGAAAGCATCACCCCTAACCATATATACGTTCGTGGATGAGGGATTGTTTGGAGGCGGGCCGGTTTCTTGGCTGCCTCCTTTTGTGCTTGTAGAGGCTTGAGTTATATTTTTCCCATGTTGAAAGGGATTAGTCAACACTACTTTTTGTTGTTGTGTGACAAACTTTTGGGCCTTTGCAAGTCGAGTACAAAGATGGGTCGGGTGCTCTTCCACGCAAAAGTTGCATGGATACCTCACCTTCAATTTTTCCGTGTTGTCCTCGTCAGCATTGTCAGTGGGTTTTTTATCCCCCTTACCCTTCTTTCATTTTTTTTTCTTCCCTTCAGGCTGTTGGGTGGCCTTTAGGTTAGTCGACTACACGGTGTGTAATTCCGACGTTTCGGTAGGGGGAGCAACCAAAGTAGTAGTTTGGATGGCCATTGTGTGTTGTATGGATAACTGTTGCAACTGTTTTGTCAATTGCTCAGCGGGCTATGTTTGTGTTGACCCAACAATACCATCGACATGTAGTCCAGCTCTCTATCTAGTTTTATCTTGTATCGAACGTGGCGCATCTAGCAATATGTTGTATAATAAACCAGACTAAGAATAGATGATCTCAAACTGTTGAGCCCTCATGATGGCATCTTCTTTGGAGAAAAATCCGGATGTCGCGACGTCTTTGGATAACTGTGGGACCAAAGACTTAAGGAACCACTCAAGCAGGAATGTTGGTGGGACTGGTACCTTGATTAAACTCTTCTGACATCTCCACTCTTGGATATGATCAGAGATATGGTCCGCTATGGTCTGTTCGAAATTGGCGAGTAGCTTTGTGCCAGCGTCGTATCTCACAGGTAACTAGAAATGGTTAAGGAAGGCCATCGCCAGTTCGCCAAAAGAAGAGTATCTTGAGCGATCGAGCTCGATGTACCATTTCGCGGCACTCCCAATAAGAGTACGTTGAAACAATCTCAACTGTACGAAGTCATCTTTCAATGAGTTAGATGAGCACCAAAGATGAAAGGTAGTCACATGATCACCTGGATCTTCATTAGGCTTGGCCTCGAACTTTGGAATGTCCGAAGGCAACTCCATCGGCATAGGAGGCCAACGTGGATCATGACAAGCAGGATCATTTAACAACCTTGTCAAATATGGAAAGTGTAAAGTCGCCAGGAATGGTAGTTTGGGTTGTTGCTCATAACCTGAGAAAAAGGGTCCTGGAGTTTGACTGGCACTAGGTTGCCAGGAAAAGTTTGGCTGTTGGCCTGGATTCTGGTAGAAACCATGGCCCTGACCAGCGTAAGGATTTTGCATCTGTGGAGACATCATTGGCTGATTTCCTAAAAATGACATAGAGTGTTACGCATGCATTGTATTCGAAGGACTTTCGAAAGGATTACACCATGTCGGTCCTGTGGGGAGAGGCATAATAGTTTGTCCAGGGTTCCATTGACTGTGGAAAGAATTACCCCAGAATGACATTCCAGAGGAGGGAACAGATCCTTGTCCTGAGTTCCAAGGTCCTGTTATGTGTGCCCCCTGTGCAGGAATAGTACCCTACGCAGGAGTAGATTGTCCAAAAATGGGGTTGCCCCCAGTATGGAAAGTGGCTGGTGAGAAAGTGTTGTTACCAAACGTCTTGTTCCAAGAAAACGATGTTGAACCTACCGACATACTATGCAAAGGTGGTCCTTGACTCCCCGCTCCAAATAAACTAGTGTGTGTAGGCTTCCCGGCAGATTGCTGATGCGGACCACCAAGCGAAGGAGATGAAGGAGGGATATGACCTCCTGCGTAAGGAAAAGCATTAAAAGGGACAGGAGTTCCCCCAAGGTGACCTTGCAAAGTAGAACTAGAGCTCCCTGCCCCCAGATCCAAAGTCTGTAAAGTGGAGTATGTTAGTACAGGACTTGTACCCGAACTAGGCATACCGTATGAGAACGGAGGGCCTATCGCACTAGGTGTGAAGGGGGTTGTGGATGCCACCATAGATGGGTTCGGTCCACTGTGCGACGTAGTGGCGACTGAGACCATGGTGGCTCGGACTGATGATGGTAGGTTAGGAGATGACTCTCCTATGGTGGAAACTGTGGTGGGAATTGAAGAATTCCCCGAAGAAGTAACAACATTTGTTTCCATTGCTATGTGAGGCACTGTCTGGTGTTCTTGAAATTGGATTGGTACAATAAATGGTGCCAAGATATCAGTGGTTGGGGTTTCAACTGAGCCAAGAGTGATTTCTTCAAGGTCCAAAACGGTTGATTCCTCCAGGATTTGTTAGGGCACAAAGGTTTGCAACTTGGTCGCTTCAAAAGACCCTTGTTGATCTAGCTTTCACCTTAATGGTGGCGGGGGTGGCTCCAGTGTAACCGGTGGCAGGCCAAGAATACTTCGTGACCGACGGAGCTCGGGATCCTCCACTGTGTGAGAAGATCCAAGACACACCAAGGTATTATAAATGTTCAAAAGTAACACACACTAAAAAGAATCCCATAAGGGATAAGACAAGCAATCACTAAACTATTTGGAAGAATAGTTACAACAACCAACACTAGAAAAACTTACCGGTGCAAGTGAAACTTGAACACGGAAGCACCCTTCGGGTATACTTTGCAAAGCGTGGCCCGATGTCTATCCTAGGTACCATGGTATACCCCTGCAGTCACCTGTGTATGTCCCTAAAAATATTGGCATCTAGGTTGCCAGCACGCGAAGAGTCACCAGGCGGGTACAGTCAAAATTCGGGTAGACCATAATGAGAAGGGCATCAAAACCGAAACCTATCAAGGGTATCGAGAGAAAATGGTCCAGAATAAAACTGAGGACCTTGAATAGATTCGAGATGCACGAAGCCCCATGACAAATGCAAACGACAGAATCCCAAAACAAGCCCTCTATATGTGTTCTCCACTATGATTGGTCCGACTTTGGAGGGGTTATCTCTGCTACCTTTCCACACGCGACCTCGTGCTTATCCCCTGTGTTAGAGGGGGCTCCCGGATAACTTCCACGAAACTGGACTTAGACACTCCCTATCTCAGACTCTAATGTTTGGTTTTGAATGGCCTTGAAGAGTTTCCTCTCCAACCTAATCCAAGGCCCTAGTCCTGAACTAGTTTTTGAACCCTACAAACATAAAATTCTAGTAGATTTTAAAATTAGCTTTGCTTTTATGGATTTGTCTTACGTCAAGGGGTACGAGGGTGAAACTGATGATGTGTAAAAGACAAAAGAAAAAATGAATGAAAAATATGGAAACAAAAAACTTTTACTAAATGCAAAATTTCAACAACTTTTCACAAAGAAAGATTTTTTATTTTTCTAAGATTTTGGCCAGCAAACTCAAAGGAATTTCACTCGACTACGAGCTACTTATGATCTAAGTGAACTGAAAAAACTTACGAAATTAAAGACTTTTCCCTAGTTAATGATGCAGAAACACACTCTTCAACCAAAGAAGAAAATGAAAAGAGATTTTTTTATTTTATTTAAGCACTAGTAAAGCAAGAAAGGGAAAATACCGACAAGCAAAAAACCAAGAAAAACAATTTTGGATTAAAAAGCATATCACAAAGAATCAGATTAAAGAATCACACAATGGCAATTGAAAAAACAATGATTCTCATGCTTGTCTAAAAACCATTATTATTTTTTTTTTTAATATTTTTCTGTCAACTATTAACCGAGAAAAAGTAGGCTAAGGGTAAGATGAATCCTAAGCTACTGACTGTACAAACATAGATTCAAACACCTGAGAGGAATACTTCTTATCAAAGGAGGGGATGACTGCCCCACCCTGAACAAAATGTAGCCTGTACAAGCACGCGACTATCACTCAAATAGCACGCGTGAAAACGCATACTGAACAGAGACAGAGGGCATGTACACGCGGGATGACCTTGTACAGGCCGCGTGTATATCTAAACTCTAAGAAAAAATATGAAAACAGATAGACTAGACCAGGAAGAGGCCTCTGGTATTGATAACCAGGATCCATTGAAGGCTTGGATACTCTTTCTAACAGAAAAAAAAAAAAACAAATAATGCAAGGAAAAATAATCAGGCAAAAAACACAATCTGAGATAGGACTGTTAGCGAGAAAGACTCAGACAGGATTCAAGAAAACCCCCTGAGAATGTGTGATTCTGATAGGGAAGAGGAGGACTGCCTCTAAGGTTCTCTGAACTCCTACATGCTACTGCTATCTCTACAACTAGCGTTCACATGCGGGTTGTCAGAGGATAGGGCGTGGGTACACGTGTTCATGCCTTATGCAAGCCGCGTGTACCTCTGTGTGTCCCGAAAAATATAGTCAAGAAAATTTCAGGGAAAGCTGTTATGGAAAACCAGACTCCCTGCTAGCTCAAATCTTACAGAAAAAGAAATGATAGGCAAAGAAAAAACAAAAAACCTAGTCTTTAAAATACCCAAAAAATTTAAATAAATCCAGGAACCCTAAAGAGTATTCTCCCCAGTATGGTCACCAATTCTGTTGTTGGGAAAAACACCCTACAAACTAGCAAAATAGAGTTCAGACTTTGCATGCATATTTTGACCGAATAGAAACTACTTTTTTCCTACATCCCAATATTTAAATCCCTTTTTCTCAGTAAATGCATGGAAAAGCACCACTTACCTTATTACCGACATTCGATGTTGATCATCCGTTGTGCTTGACTAGTTGTTCACAATGCTCCTTCCAAAGATGATCTGGACTCAAGACAAACAACAACTACTTCTTTTATGCTACTTCATGAACATAAAATATTTGTAAAGTGTAGGCCACCAAATCCCCGCACATAATTTTTTGTGTAGTTGCTCTCATTGCATAATTTTCTCCTACAATCCCATCATGTGGTTCTTCAAGGATCATCAGTCTTTCATGTTCCAGCACACAACATCTCAATATTCCATCTTCACCCAACTTGTATACAATTCCTTGCAATCGACTAATAATATGTTTCTTTCACTACCATTTCTTTTTTCTGCACAACCCTCATATCTGATAGAGCCATACCTGTACTTAGAAATTGTACGATGTACGAGAAGTAATCATCCACCATATTTACTGAAAATAGTTGTGCATATGGGAATATTTAATCTAAATAGCCTCCATCTTCTCTTGATAATATGCGTGATAAATGATCTGGTCCTTTATTCAACTTTCTTGGTTTCACTACAACATCAAAATCATATTCATGAAACAATAATATCCATATGCATATCCTCCCCCCCCAACACTGGCTTATTGTCTAATTATTTTAATGTTGAATGGTATGTATACATCTTAAAGTGAGACCCCAATAAATAATGTCTAAACTTTTGTAGTTCATAGACCATTGTGAATCCTTCTCTTTCTATGGTAGTATAATTTTTCTTCGCTATGGAAAAATGGTTGCTTGCAAAAACAATTGGGTGATCTATGTCTCCCTCCCCTAGTTGGGATAGTACTACACCCAACACTATGGATGAGACATCTATATGTACATGGAACTCCTTTTTCCAATCTGGAAATATTGAAATCGACGCAGTTACTGGTTTTTGCTTCAAGGTGTCCAAACCCTTGTGACAGTCCTTGTTCCATTGAAACTTTGCTTCATTCTTTAGTAAATTTTCCATCAACGTTGTGATCTGCACATATCCTTTGATAAATTTTCTATAATAGCCTATATGGCCCATAGTTTCCCTCAAATATCTGATTGATGTAGGTGGCTCTAAATCCGGAATGACTACAATCTTGGCTGGATCTACTAGTAACCCCTGTGTGAAAACTACATGTCCCAACAAAATTCCAAACAACACAAAAAAAATACACTTCTTCAAGTTCAGTGAAATATGACACCGTCTACACCAATCCAACATCAACCTGAGTACTTCTATATGACCCTTCAGTAGACTAAACACATTCCAATCATCCAATTACACCTCAAAGAACTTATGAATAAATTCCTTGAATGTTGCAACCACTACTCTGGAAAACATCGTAGGGGCATTCTTTAGACCAAAGGGAATTATTCTATATTGATCAATTCTCCATTCTATGTCAAAAGTAGTCTTGTACTAGTCCTCCTATGTAATTTTTATTTGATGGTACCCCAAGAAACCATCTGTAAAATAATACATTTATTGACCTCATATGTTCTCCAATACCTCATTTATGAAGGGTGTTGGTAATGGGTCATGTAAAAACACATCATTCAGCTTCCTCATATCCATGTATATCTTGATTCCTCCTATATTTTTTTCCTGAACTACCATTGGATTGGTCCACTCAGATTATTCTACCAGTTCAATTATTCTTGTATCCAACATCCTATTTATTTTAATTTTCACCTTTTTCTTATACTTCGGATTTAACCTACAAGGCCTCTGTCACACTGACTTAACTCCTGGTTTCAATGGAATATTCATCTCGCCTAAGTCCCCTTCTATCCCCTTCATCTCTAAAAATTTCTTTGGCAACAGGTCTTGATATTCATGCAACAATTCGACAATCTTCTCGACTGTCTCATCATTGTAGTAATCCCCTATTTGTGCAAAATTCATATTCTCTGTCATCCCAATATTTAGCTTCCACGTCTTGATTGGCTAAGTATATGTGGGGGATTCAAGATTTGGCCCTTCTAATACTCTTTCTCCTTTTGTCTCGTGTACTTGTACATTTCTGAGATCTTCTTCATCGTGCTCCTCCTTAGAGACATTGTAGCACTCCAACAACTCATGGATAGTAATAGTAGTTATGTATGCACTGCATACTGGGACCACCTCCATCGACCCGTCTTCTATGGATATTTTCTTTCAAATAGCCTGTAGCACTGCATCCATTGATGGAGATTCATTATCAAACATAAATGTAAATTTGATCCTGTGAGCCAACTCTTCCAACCTTGTTGTCTCTCTATGCATTTCCAATTCCAAATACAAGTTCTTCGTAATTATGTCAAGTGTCCGAATAAATATGTGCATCCATTCTATTTCCGGTATTGAACTCCATAAAGTCATGCACTACACAACATGATTTGTTGGATCACTCTCTCTTGTGTACTTCTGCAAAATATTTTCTTCATCATCCCTGAACCTTACTTACATTAGTCTTCTACATTGTGGCCAGTCTTTCATTCCCTCCTTGTGTGCAAACCACCATCTGATTGGATTCACATTTAGGACAACATCTAGTGTTTGTTCACATACCTGCAACTCAAATTCCTTTACAAACAAAATTATATTAGTTAATCCATCATACATGGGTGGATCACATAGCTATGTTCCAATCCAGTGCAAGGATTGGGTTATGCATTCACATAATCTAGTTGATACTTCATACATTCTCTACTGCCAATTCTCTAGACCTTCCTCTGAGCCTAATTCACACAAAATTATACTTCTCCAAATTAGCGCACCATCTATAGTAAGGTTAACATAATCATCCATATGCGCAGTCATGTTACATAATTTGCCAATGTCATTACCTTTGGCTGGTTCTATGTATCTCTTTCCTTCTGATTGTTCTAAGGGTGCAATAACTTTCAAATCACCAACTTCAAATATCATCTCCCCCCTCTTCAAATTAATTTTTTATTGGTTATAAACATCCCATTCCAATCCTATCAGTGATGGATATGATTGACTTCCATCCACGATCTCAATAACTTCAAAGTTTTCCACACTGCACACACCATCTATGTTCACAAGTACTCCGATCAAACGACCACTCAGTACTATTTTTTGTTGACTCGTGAGGCTTAAATGAACAAGAGACCATACTAGCTTGGGTTTTCCCATCATCTCCCATGTCTACTTCAGTAAAAAATTAACGTCAGAACCCAAGTCCGAGATAGCATTATCCACATCGTACTCCCTAATTTGCGTACTGAACCTGAATTCTCTGTTGGTCCTATTCCTACATAGTACCTAGTTTAATATCCTTTGTGTGATGGGAATGTCCCTTCCTCGTGTGCAGTGATCAATCATGTCATATAATTTACTCAGTGCAGTTTCATGTTTCATTAACTCTACACAAATTTTCAAGAATTATGTTAGCATGCTTACCCTTCTAGTTAGCTTCTCTGGCACAACACGATCTCCTACATGAGGCACAAATGATGTTGATTCTCCCCAATTCTGCCCGAGTA
>ML808452.1:90242-115392 GCA_009831015.1 Picea engelmannii
TTTTTCCAAAGGTAATTTACCTAGAAATCTCATGTGCAAGGTGTATGGTTTCATTATTTATGCTTCTACTGTAATTTTTGGCTAAATAACTCAACTGTGATGTTATTCAATAAGTGATTTATTTGGGACTAATTGTCAGGTGTTGGGTTAAGGATAAAATTAACATGGTATCAGAACCACGGTTCTGAAGAGGAAAACCATGTACACGAAAGAGTGATTTGCAACACATGAATTTTTTTTTCCTGTAGGTCTGTGGGGTTGAATAAAAAAAGGGAAGAGGTACAACCACCATACAACCGCTGTGAGGACTGCAACCAATGTAAGTCACAAGGCTTCATGGGCTATTTTTTAATATCCACTTGGGGACTGCAACATATCAGGCTAAATATTTTCATACAGTAGGTGGAACAATCATGTGGGTGTTGAGAGTCACTGCAGAGAGAAACACATGTTGGGAGATAGTTAGTAGGAGAATCATAGAGGAGTTGTCAAAATCCAAGTTGTGAATAAGGTTATTGGGATGAGGATAAATAAGGAGAACCAACCACTAGAGAGAGTTGAGCACATGGAAGGAAGTAGTGGCATAGGGATAGAGTAAAAAAATAACCGCTGAGTGAAGGGCATAAGCGCAAGCCGGGGGAGAGGTGAAGACTGGGTGCTGAGGGGAGGATACCTTAACTACCAAATCCTCCAACCAAAATAGCCGCAACCAAAACATTTGTTGGAGAAGGCCATCTACCATGTGTGAGGAAGCTAGCTTCAAGGTAAAGGCTAGAGAAGGCTACCAACCATGCTAGTCGTAGTCACCAGATACACTAATAGCCACCAACGCAGGTCTAGAGAGACACAACACAGGTCATAGAGCCACCCAGTAGGGTCCAAAGGGATAAGATAGATATCTAGGTAGGTACGAGTAGTGGGAAAATATGTGAGAAACCCCACATAGAGAAAAGATATTCAGGCCGGATCGGGCAGCAGGTCCGGACAATGAGCAGTGGATCTAGGTAGTAGATTTGATTTTTTCAACAATTTTTATTTCTAGATCCAGAGATGGACACAACTGGATTGTGATTTGAGGATAGGTTGAATGAATTTTCCAACTATAATAATTTTAAGGAGAGAATCATGTTGGTGTTGATGGAGAATGATATTTGGTAATTTTCTAATACTCAAATCACTCCTCCAACAACTTCAACACAACTGGTCATCCATAATAAAAAATATGTGAAAGTCATGCACATAATTCTAGATGGATTAAAGGATCATTTGATCCCTCATTTATCTAGAAAGAACACTTCCATGGACATGTGTGAGTATTTGAAGGGTTTATTTTAGAGTAAAACCTGCCTCTCCCCAACTTTGTCTGCAATGTATTCCAAGCTGCATTCACTATTGTGAGGATCACTCTCTACTCTACTGTGATCACAACCATTTTTGCAACCCAAATCAAAATATGAAAAATATCAAAGTGTTGAACTTTCATGTTGAATTGTTGTGCCCATACTCCAACTAAAATTTTTCATGTCTCCATATGCGGTTGCAACTCCCATGTTTTGAACAAGTTGGGTAGCTAATCCAACTTCACGTTCAATTCGTGAGCGTGTTGTTACACAACTAAACATAATAATTTATTTCTAACTTCCATAACATGCTCAACCCAAAAACACCAAGGCAATATTTCACTTTCCTCCTTACTGTTGTCTTCATCCAACTCTGTTAAGAAGTTCCTCCACAACACCCAAGTATTGCACGAATGAATCATATACATCTTAATTCTGACCCACTCACTATGTCACTACACACTAGCTTGTCCAAGTGTCGAATAAGTTGGATGGCCAATCCAATTGTTACACATGAATATCTCTCTACTCTGGTAACCAATTCTTTTTAAAAAAAACCTGATCTACATCCCATATTCAGACAGGGCTTCCTTTTTAAAAACATATAATCTTTTTCTTTTGATGCAAGCTGATAGCCACAAGATCTGTTGGGTCTCCTAGAACTGTTTTGATTGTCTTAATGCAGACCTGAATTCAGTAACGGGAAGGGGAAAGTCGTGAAAGGGACTACGACTAAGTTTAAAAAAGTATCTGAGTTTGAAAAGATTCAAAGGTAAAAAATGAAGTATCTTTCCCCTTCGATATCCTGTTCTCAGGAACCTTTTCACTGAATTGAATCCATTGAATCCATTTACCCAATATCGGCACGTGGTCTACTCTTCTTCCCGTCTTACAAGAAAATGGGATCCCTAGTTGGAGCCTATGTTGGAGCCGCCTTTGTTTTTTAGCCCGTCTTGAATTTCATGTCTTAATGCTCGAAATCGAAAGATGGTTTTCGTATTTTCCTTCTGTGGTTTCAAAATCTTGGAAGTCTTATCATGGGAGCGGCGATGGTTATCATACTCTCAAGGCGAGTTCTACTTTTTGTCAAAAAAAATTCCCCCCCCCCCTTTTTTTTTACCTCAGGATTTCGTATGTTGGTTGCTATAGATCAAATAGTTCACAAGTCTTGAACAACGAAACGGTGAAATCATTTTAAAATTTTACCCAGGTCAGTAACGAGAGTAAAATTTTTCTAAATTACGGTTAAGCATCATCGAGGTTTCTCTTCTCGACATTTACTAAATCCAAAAGTCTTACTGTCGTAACCCTGATAGCCGAAACCACGAATTTCCTGTTTTAGTAACCCACATTAAGGTTAAAGGTAAAAGCTTAGCCATGGTTAAGTTCTGTTGGAAATTCGCAACTCGACGTATTTTCTTTTAAAAAAGCTACACTGTTGTTGATGGGCGAAATTGACCGTCCATCAACTGGGAGAGTGGAACCGGTCCGGGGTTGTCTAATAACCCAAGCCATTTGGAATGAACCACCCTAACGGGTTTAGCGGCTCCGTTAGCCGGTCTAAGGTCCTAAGAAAACCAAATTGAAAACTAATCTAACTAAAAAAAAATTAAAACAAACTAAACTAACTAACAATAAACAAAAGGAACTAATCTAACTAATCTAATTAAAACTAACTATTAAACAAACTAACTAATACTAACTATTAAAACAAACTAAACTAATACTAACTATTAACTGAAAAATGACTTATTCACAAAATGTACAGTATCTACAATGCACAGTTTTAAATAAAACCTGAAAAACTCGTATTCTTCCCTAAGATAGCAAGAGATATTTTTGTTGATTTTATAATTTTATAAACAAGGAATGAAACAGAAAACTAACTAAACTAAACTACTAATACACTAATTCTAACTACTAATCTAAACTACACATATATCTAACTAAACTACTAATATACTAAACAAATAAATAACAAGCTGACCTGGAAACACTCCAGGTTTGTCCTGTGTATGATGATCTTCTAAGCTGATTGGAGGGAGGAAACTCGCACCGAATAATCTAGAAGGTTCTCGTAAACTATAGCTGCAATGCTCTTTAAGTTTGTTTACAGGACAAACAAGACATAAAAATCACAACAATCATATGATTTATAAATCTCTACAATAAGGTAAACTTGTTATGTCAAGACTTATACAAAATAATTCAATTAGTGATGAAGAGAAATCTGTGATTCACAAACTGAATCAAGTAATTGCTGTATTTTTAAGTACTGGAAGAAATCAGATATGGATGAAACATTGATTAATACATATCATTCTGCACAAGACTGTGATAGCTAATGTATTCATTAATCTAATGCAAAATTGATAAACATAAACATGAAACAAAAGATTGATATTATGAAAAGCAAAAGCTGTAGCAGAACATCAACTTCTGTCTCTCTTGTATTAGAAATCCATATCCTGGTTCTCCCACAAGTGAGGAAGATCCTTATTACAAAAATAATAAGTATTTATAAGTTTTTCCACAGGGTAAAACCTCCCTGTGGAAGTTATAAAACTGTTTACAAAAATCTGGGAAGATCTCCCAAGTTCAACTAAACTAGGAAACTACAATAAAACTAGAAACACTAATATCCTCTAAACTGTCCATCAAATCCCATGCAATTTGAAATCACCTGAAAAGGACAGAAATGAACAAATTAGAAGGATCTTTTATTAATAAAATGATAGAAAAACTAATTCTATAGACTAGCTACAGAATCATTTGATTCTGTAGCTGGTCTAAATAAGGTACAAAATCAACATTGAAATTAATCGAAAATCTTTTAAAAGATTTCAATTTAATTGACATTCAATAGTAATTTGAAAACAAATCATTTAATTTGAATTTGTTATGCAATTCAAAATCGAATAGGATCCAAATCAATTGAATGATCACAAAGATAGTCGTACTTTGTTTCTTGTATCACCACAAAATTGAATGAACAGAACCATAATCCAATCATCGTGAAATCGTATGATATCAATTTGGAATCGACACAATCAAAACGAATCGTGTACAATCGTTATGCTATATCATCAGAAAGGGATAAGATCAAAACCGAATAAGATCGTTATCAAATCATTATCACTGTGTTAACATAACCACGAATAGATTAATTCAAATTGGCGCGAAAATCAATTTAAACAAAATCGTAATAGGATCGATTGATTAACAACCGAATTCATAATTTGTTATTGCAAATTGGGAAAATGGGATTGATCGACTTTGATCAAAATGAAATCGTTCCAATCGAATGAATCACGACTAGGTTTGACCCATCTGTTTTACAATTTTAAAACCAGACAGAGCAGTAACCATAATCGGGATCCAATTCCTAAAAATGATCAAACTAACAATGATCAGATCAAGCGAATCAATCAGTTGGATTTAACAATAGTCATTGTTCCATAATTCGGGTGTATTTGCACAAGTTTAATGAGATCACTGTGTATTTCTAACCAAAATAAACTAAACCGAGTGGTACTTCTGATTTGGAAAATCTTATGACACAGCATATCATAACAAATACACTCCCAAAATCATTTGACTAACACAGCATGTGAATCATACGAGATCGAATCCGAGCACAATCGTATTCTAAATTGAGTATGGAACTTCCTGTGCGGAGTAAATACAGAATGAATTGTATTGAAAACACACCATTACTTTCGTTACTTCACTCAGACAAACTTAGCAAATGAAATCCAAACGAATAACCAAAAAAAATCTATGAGCAAATCATATACCAAATCGGAATTCCTTCTATTTTTATCAAAACGAAACCATGTACAGGATGATCACCGAGTGACAGAGGCATTTGGATGAGTGACTGAGCTATTTAAAAACTGAATTCAAATCATTATGTATCAAACTAGATTATTTACAAAACAAAATGATGTCAAAACTATACCTGTATAGCGACGAGGCTGCATTGATTATGCCAGTTTGGAATTTACCATGGTCATGGCTGATTCCACGTTTTTTAAAAGGATGGAGCCGGTTGTCTTTTTCTTTTTATGTGTTGCTTGGAGCTTGGCCTTTTGACTGGTTAGCACTACAATTTGATCTTCCAGTGATTGAATCTTTGACTGGAGTATGGGAACATCAGTGTAATATCGTTCCAACCATGAATCACATTGGTCACAGGGTGACTGTGTGGATTTAGAAAGAGCAGGCGAGGGTTTGGCCAAATGGGAGAGGTTTTCATGAGGGAACTTAATACCCGGGTAGCAAGGGTCATTCGTTAAGCAAGGGGGAAGGTTAGATACAAAATTATAAGGGGGCTTGGGACATAAACCCTGCGAGTAGGGGTACTCGCTGGCCAAGAAACGTTCAACATCAGAATCAGAATCCTCACTTAGGATGATAGGGTTGGACTCGAAAACGGGTTTCGGTTTGTTTCTGGCCATTCTCGAAATGAGTCGGGCATTCCTTTTTCCTTTGGAAATAGCAGTAGGGTTTTCCTTGGGCTTTTTGCTCATAGGTTTCTTTGTAGGCTCGGACTTGTCAGGTCCAATGTCTGATAAGTCAATAGGAGGGTCATCCGAGGGTTTAGGTAGTAAGACATGTAAGGGTACAGGCAGCTCAGCCTTGGCTTCAATTACCACAGGCTTATCAACCAGGATAGGGTCTAAATCCTCAAATCCATTCCGAGCTACGAAAGCTTCCCAGCTATCACTATGCAAACTCAAATGATAACTGATGATAAGTTTAATAAGCCCATGATGGAACAGGTTGTTGTCATCCTTATGTCTTTTAAATCTTTTAGAAATCTTATATAAGCTGTGTTGAAAGTAGAAAGGCATGTTTAGAGGATACCCTATAAAAATCATCAGCAAACGCAAGTGGTAGAGGAACATAAGCTCGTATTGACCTTCACAGGTCACGAACTGCTTGACTAGCATTAATGTATTGTGCCATCGTGGTTTAAGTGCAGAGATGGGCATACCTATGTCACAAGAGGTGACTTTGCACGAGAGGAACAACAATGTCCATGGGACCTCCTCGACCTTACAATTCTTGAACCAACGTTGTCCTGTGGTAGGTAACCCCGTGGAAAAACTGATAAATTTCTCATCAATTTGCAATTGTATATCGCCGACCTTGGCTCTACAGCCATCGAAGGTCATGGAAAAGTGTCATGCTACACAGAGGTTAAAATCCTCAAATCGTTTTACGAAGGTAAGCCACCCATTGTCCTCCAAATCTTGGCAGGCATTGTCAAACATTAACAGAGCTTGGTTGTCGTTTGGCTCAATATGCACGACTGTTTCCATGGATCCTAGCACATGGTAAACCGAGGGTTTGGATCACAATACTCACATAGGAGCAGAGATGCACGAGCTAGCAGAAGTGAACAGTGATAAGTGGTAGGCATAAATGCCATCGTGCGAAGGTGGTGGAGTTATTCACTTCCATGCATAACAATTATGGTCAAAGTACAACCGTTGGTTTCAATACTCATGTCACTTAGCTTCCCAATGAAACAATGGTAAGTGTATAAACAACGTGTTTAATCAATGTTATACTGAAGTTTGAAACCATTAATCATACAATTCAAAACTAAAAGCATATGTTTAACCATGCGCCATTGCATTGTAACAGCTCATATCCATCGTTTAACCAATGTGCCAATAGGTAATCATATAATCGTTTGTATCAACAAGTTTGACCAACATGCCAATAGTTTTATAAACACGATCATAGGTATCATATCAAAGATATATGTGAGAGATTTAACCATAACACTAGTGCTTTGTTGTGAAACCAATGGTTAAGTAGACCACATAAAAACATGTAAATCCAAGAGTCAATGCCTTACAAACTTATAAAACCAAATTACCCAATCAATACAAGAATGTCCAATGAGTACAGTTAGGAAGTTTTTCTAGCTACAGAATGATAAGTGAAATGTAGGTGCAAAGGGCATATCAATAAGAAGGATGACGACAGTTCAAACAATGATTCTAACGCGGCTTCGAAAGACCAATGTTTTCACGCTTACAGTCGTGAAAACAAAATGAAAATAATCGCGCATAAGATGCAAAGAATAAAAGTGTCGTTCATTTGAGAATTGCGACGAAAAATCGATGTTTGCAAACATTGGTGTAGGTAGCTTAAAAGACAAATGGAAAAATGTGATTTGGCTGCCAAAAATGGTGACACACTGGTAGAAGCAGTTATCTTTGCAAGAGGCACAAATTCAGGTCAGGACAACAAAGATAATTCCAACTCAAAAATAACAACCAGAAAATCGTACAAACATCATCATTAACCAATCATTTCAACAGTGTTTCAAAAGATGAAAACTGATAACAATCTTAAGATCAACAAGTCACGATATTAAAGATAAAATCTTCAATACTGTTGGCATAGCCACTGCTGCCAGCAGGCATCCATAGCCTCGACATGGTTTCCATTTAACCCACTCTGACATATGTATCCTGTTAAGAAGTTCTGGATCAAAATAAAAGACATTAAAGAGGTTTTTTTTTTTTTTTTGCAAATTTTCATGTACCCGACATTGCTTCGCTGCCAGCGGGCCTGTTTAGTACCCCGACGAAGTTGTCTTGGCGTCATGCATGCATTTACCCGCTGCCAGCAGACCTGTTCAGCATCCCGATGGGTTTACAAGCACTTCCCACAGCTCTTATTAATACTTTATTTTTTTTTTGTTTTTCATAGATATATAGCTGAGCGGGGTGACACTGAAAATCATGATATTTTAACATATTTTTTCAGACCTCACCAGAATTTTTAGAATCGTCCCTTATTTAGATCCAGAGATGTTTTATTTACAAAAACAACTTCCTAAGATAGGTAGACACCTTTTTGAGTCATTCCTTTACGGAAAAGGGACAACGTAAAAATATAATAGATGATCATGATGAACTTTGCTCAGAGATCGAAATCTGTAAACTTCTTTCAAACAACAGATTTTTCCAACATAGATATAAATTTTAGAAATATATCATTGATGTTTGTACAAATTTTTCAGAAGTTATTTCAGCGAAGGAATTTTCTATCATCTTTGTCTGAATAGCTCAATGTACAGGTATGTGTATTTTCCAAGAAAGCACAAACTGATAAAATCAAAATCAAAAACAAAAAGCAAACGAAAACGCAAACAAAAGCAAAAGTATATACATAATATACAAGGGTAGTTATCAAGCAAAGTATCTCTTCATGGCTTGGCCATTCACCGGGTAGGTGTCAAGCTGCCCTTCAAGATTCTGTAATTGAAAATAACTAGGACCCAACTTTTCAGCAATTAAAAACGGTCCAAGCCATAAGTTTTGAAATTTAGTGTGCTCTCCCTTTCCCTCATGCGGTTTGTCCCACTTCAAGACGAGATCGCCTATTTCAAAATTCCTATCAGAAGTAGAATTAGAATCGAACCAGCTTTTAACCAATTGTTTATGTTGATCTAACTTACGCTTAGCTTGGGCTCTTACCTCTTCTAGCTTCATCAAAGTGTTAATTCGGTTTTCAAGAGGGGGACAATCTTCTTCTTGGACTTTCTGTGACAACTGGAGTGAAGGAAGAAGAATGTGGGGTGGCAGAATTGATTCTCTGCCATAAACAAGAAAAAAGGGGGAGTTACCTACAACAAATTTTGGTGTAACCCTATCATCCCATAGCGCGTTTAGTAGTGCATTGTGCCAATTTTTGTGATTTTCAACCACAGTTCTCTTGATAATTTTAATCAAGTTCTTGTTTGTTTATTATGCTAATTCGTTGCCCTGGGGGTAGTAACTAGCATAATACTTCATCTTAATTCCTTTCTCCAAAGAAAAATCACTCATCTCAAGAGAAGAAAAGTATGAAGCGTTGTCAAAGACTAAACAGTCAGGGATACTGAAATGAGTGATAATATTCAAGTTTAGAAAGGCAATTACCTGACTGTTGTTGACAGTTCTTAACGCAACGGCTTCAGACCATCGAGTAAAGTAATCTATGGCTGTCACAATAAACTTGTGCTATTGTGAGGATGGAGGGTTAATTGGACCTATAATATCAAGGCCCCATTGTTGGAAAGGAGAATCTACTGAAACGGGCTGCAAAGGAAAGGGTGGTTTTTGTAACCGCCCTGATGCTTTTTGACAGATGATACATTTATGACACAAGGCATGGGCATCTCTAAAAAGTTTGGGCCAGTAATAACCGGCTCTCAAAACTTTATGAGCAATGGTGTCACCATCGAAGTGACCACCAGCTTCTCCTGCATGCAGCTCTAGCAAGACTTTTTATGCTTCGTCTTTTTCAAGACAACGCATCAGTACGCCGTCAAAATTCTGACGAAACAGTACACTATTAACTAGATGAAAGGAGGCAAACTTCAGTCTCAACGCTCTTCTTTTGGCGGGGTCAAGGTGACGGGGGGCTGATCCATGTTCAAGACAAAATCTTATATCATCGTACCAAGGACTAACAAGGTTTTGTGTCCAACAGATTAGACTTTGATCGCTTTTTCCTAGGTTTGACGTATCACTTTCTTCTTGTTGTCCTACTGTTGAATCAGCAACTAACTTACATAACCCTTGGCCTCTCACTATCTGAGATGGGGTGATTTCTAATTCATACTCCTGCAAGGAGGTGACCCAGTTGGCTCTCTTTTCTCCTAGTTCCTTTTGCACTAACAGGTTCCTAACGGCTGGGTAGGAGACAATGACTTTCATCCTTGACTTCAAAAGGTAAGACTGGAAGTGCTTAACTGATTTGAAAATAGTGTAGGCTTGTCGATATACCATTGGGTAATTAAGTTCAGCACCTTTGAAAGAGGATCTCATAAAGGCGATTGGTACTTCGTGGTTCTCGGCATTCTTCTGAGTTAAGACGACGGCATAGGAATGGACAGAAGCAAAAGTGTAGAGTGTAAAGTCTTGGGAAAAATCCGGGCTCATGAGAGATGGAGCGTCTATTATGGCCTTCTTTATTGCATTAAAAGCTTGGTTTTCCAGGGATCCCCAATGATATTGGGTGTCTTTCTTAATTAGGTTTTGCAAAGGTCGGACCATTTCAGAGAAGCCGGGGAAAAATATTCTCACGAAGTTAATTTGGCCTAAGAAAGACTGCATGGATTTTTTAGATGTAGGAGGGGGAAGTTTTACGATGACTTGAGTCCTTTCAGGGTCAATAATCATCCCTTCACTAGACACAATGAATCCTAGGAGTTTACCCTGCTCTACTGCAAAGATAGACTTTTTGGGATTCAAGGAGATGTTGTATTTATGACATCGCAGTAGGATGGCTCGTAAGTGAGCTAGATGATCGTTTTTGTTTTTAGAAAATACAGTTACATCATATAAGTAAACTATAATGGATTGATTGATTAAGCCTCAGAAAGTAATGTACATTTCTCTCTGAAAGGCGGCACCAACGTTAATCAATCCAAAAGGCATTTTGTGATAAGCATAAGTGCCCCACGGGGTACGTAAGGTAGTTTTTAGGTGGTCTGGTGGAGACATCAGAACCTGGTTGTATCCTGAGAAACCATCTAGTAGGGATAGCCTCTCAGAACCAGATACCTGTTGAAGGATCTGTTCCATGGGGGGGACAGGATAGTTGTTTTTATCAGATGCTCTATTGAGGTTTCGTAAATCGACGCAAAGTCGGATTTCCCCATTTTTCTTCCGAACTGGGACAAGGTTGGAAACACATTGAGTGTGTCTAACAGGAAAAATTATCTTAGCATTTAGGAGCTTAGTCAATTCTTTTTGGATGGTCAGTTCGAGTTTGGGGTGCATCTTCCTTAGTTTTTGTTGAAAGGGTAAGGTTTGGGGTTTCATCAGGATGACATGATGTATGATATTAGGGTCGGAAGTTTTGAGGTCATCGTATGTCCAAGCAAAGACATCTTTAAATTCTTTGAACAATTTAATGAATGCAGTTTTTTCTTGCCGAGAACATCCCAAGCCTAGACTAATGCATTGAGGATTTTCATCAGTTCCTAAGTTCACTTTTTCATAAGATAATGAGGAACTATTGGTTTTACAGTTGACCGTCTTTTTAAATTTATCTTCAAAATCATAAAACTTCTCTAATCTAACTATAGACTTGGGTATTGAGTTTACCATATCCGATAAAGCTTCAGGAGTTTTCGGATCGGGTATTACCGTAAAATCATGCAAATTGTCATTGTGTGTGTTCATCTATCATCGTGCCTTGAAAGGTTTCTTCCATGTGAAGAAAGTTGATAATCTGTTGATCATCATCAAATACTCTCCAGTTCGTGATGTTGTCCCAAATGGATGGCCGAAACAACAACTCAACGGAGAATGCATCTGGGGATAAGCCTTCTGCAGGAAGAAGTTTAGAAGCTACATTAGCCAATAAATCTGCTTCAGAGTTATTCAGTCTAGGGATAGAATATATATTGAAAGAGGAAAATTTATTCATTAAACTCCATACCTCAGACTGGTAACTTTCGAGATGTGGATAAAGACAGTGGATATAATCTCTTACCTATCTAGTCGCCAAAGACGACTAGATTTTGAATGTTCATATCCACATCTTTTCTGAGACCTTGTAGTAAAGCCTCATATTCTACGGTATTGTTGGTACATTCAAATTCCAACCTACAAGCTATCAATGTTTTGTTACCTTCCGGATCGATAATGACGCAGCCTTCTTTGGCTCCTTCTTTGGATTTTGACCCGTCGAAATACAAAGACCAAATTTGATTTGCATTGGGTTCATGAGATCGTTGCGTGGAAGTTGTTGGTTGTGCGTATACTGCAATCTCGGACTGTTGTTATGGATTGGTGGTAGGTGAAACCTCAGCCATGAAGTTGCCGAAGAACGTGTCCATCCCTTGTACTTCAGGTGTATCCATAGGAGGTGTATATGGTTCGTTGGGATCGTTTAAATCTATGACCTTGAACTTAAGGTAGCGCTCACGATTTAATTTGATCTTGTTAGGCTTGTCGTTCTCTGGAAGCCATAGGTGGGACCAATCTATCGTGAAGTAACCGTGTAGCTGCTCCAACCAGTCCCTGCTCAAAAATAGACCATACACTTGTGGAATATCCACAACAATTATATCAATAACTTGATGAACCTTGGGGTTAGACAATAATCTGATAAGCACATTCTTTAGTTTGCCTATAACTTTAACATTTTTCCAATCAAGCTGTATGATTTTTAAAGTCGAGGGTTCAACTTCGGCGTTAATTTTCTGGCAAACAGACCAAGGCATCACATTGGATGACGCTCCTGAGTCTACCATACAACTATGCACGTTTCTATTAAAAATATCGAAAGTTAACAGGAAAGGGGGTACATTTTTGCAAGTATTAAGGGTAGTAGCTTGGGGTTTTTTACTCGCAGTTTCTAAAGCTACTTTATCTACATTATTTACATTATTTACATTACTTACAAGAAGGCTTCCTTTATCTTGAGGCTCAAGATTATTTTTAGTGGAAGTCTTCTGCGGAACTTTGCTTTGCACAACCTTGTTACCACTTGAATTACCATTCTTTCCGTTCTCTGAAATATTTTGCAACATTTTTTGAAGCAGAAATGGAAACTTCAATAACTCATAAATAGAAATGTTAGCCCTTAACTTTTTAAGATCTTCAAAAACATCATAATCTAAGTTGGGGTTCACATTACTCTGTTTAGTCTCAGCTGATTTAGATTGCTTTGGAGGCAAAGTTGTAGTGTTTTCGGTAGAAGGTTTGTTTGTTGTCTTACTCCTAGTATTATAAGGGTGAACAGTCTCGAAGTTAGCTTGAAGGATGCTATCTGAGAAGTGTCCAAAGATGTTAGGAGTAGAATCTTCTTCTTTAACTGTCTCTTGTTCAATTATCTCCTCAGGAATCTCAGGAGGCATCAAGTTATCTTGGGCTTCTAAAATTGTTTGAAGAGCACATTGCAAACTTTCTAGGTTAAGGCCCTCAGTGGTTGGACTGGGTCGGTTGGTAGAAAAAGGTTTCCAGAAAGGAGGTTTGTAGGGTCCTTTACTCGAGTAAGATTCTTCGGTTGACCTTTTAAGTCGATAACTTGATTTGACAGTTTTTGAACAACTTTAGTTAAGTTCTCCAAATCAGAATTTTCAGGTTGTGTTTTACTTTGAGTGGGTCTGGAGAGGATTTCGATCTTCTTTTTGGGAGAAGAACTAGTCTCTGTTTCATTGCTAGAAGAGTCCTTAAGGCTAAGTATATCTTTTTCAATCTGGCTGGCCTCTTCAAAGGCCTCTAACAACGTGGCTTTCTTAGACCGTTTAACCCAAATAGCTATACTTTGATGCAAATCTTTAGTGTAGTAAGCTATTATAAGAATCTCAGCAGGCATAGAATCTATAGGGATTTGGTTTTTAAGTGTTAAGGATATTTGATTAAAGTCTTTAACTTTTTCTTTTGGGTTCATTCTTAAGCTAGAAAGATCCATGACTAGGACTTCCATAGGTTTACCGTCTCCAAACTTTTCCAAAAAGCATGACTCGAACTTTTCCCAAGACACGATGGTTTGGGGTTGTTGGGCAAAGTACCATGTGGATGCATTACCCTCAAAAGTATAAGGGAACAACCTAGAGACAACGTCTTCATGTCCGACATTGCGAAGTCTTATGGCTAACATAAAAAATTTAATGTGATCTTCAACGATCTGTTTTGAGTCAGGATCGAACTTGGGGAGCCATTTCTCTAAATGTTTAGGTAAAGGGTGCTGGGCTCCAGGTACAACTACAGCATCCTGGTCAAGCCAAGGTCTAGCAGGATTGTTCTGATTTTCCATTGGGGTAATGGGTGTGGAAGGCTGAGAAGGTGAATTGCCTTCATCTGAAGAATCTGCTCCAGAAGAGGAAGGAGATGATGGAGGTGGTGAAGGAGGTATCCCAGATCCTCCTGCAGCAGGATTTAAGATTGGATCTAAAGGATTCACAGTGAGGTTAGTGTCACCTAATTGTTCTCTGATATCAGAGAAGTCTAAAGGTTGGCCCCACGGACAGTTTGGTTGCCTAAGGCGAGCTAAGGCACTATGTGTTTTAATAAGAGATTGATGGACAATCTCTTGTATGTCACCACCTGTAGGATTAGGGGTTGTTGGCTCAACTGTGATCTATGGATCGTTGGTTGAAGTAGTTGTTGTTTGAAGGGGAATATTATCGTTTGAATGGCTTCTGGTCACTATAGGTGATCGATTAGGGGGGGAGGAGTCTTGCGACCGCCTCATGCTATTAATTAAGTTCAGGCCCTCCTTCTAGCGCCATTTGTTGACGGGCGAAATTGACCGTCCGTCAACTGGGAGAGTGGAACCGGTCTAAGGTTGTCTAATAACCCAAGCCGTTTGGAATGAACCACCATGATGGGTTTAGCGGCTCCGTTATCCGGTCTAAGGTCCTAAGAAAACCAAAGAGAAAACTAATCTAAACTAACTAATCTAACTAAAAACAATTAAAACTAACTAAACTAATTAACAATAAACAAAAGGAACTAATCTAACTAATCTAATGAAAACTAACTATTAAACAAAATAACTAATACTAACTATTAAAACAAACTAAATTAATACTAACTATTAACTGAAAAATGACTTATTCACAAAATGTACAGTATCTACAATGCACAGATTTAAATAAAACCTGAAAAACTCGTTGTATTCTGCCCTAAGACAGCAAGAGATATTTTTGTTGATTTTATAATTTTATAAACAAGGAATGAAATAGAAAACTAACTAAACTAAACTACTAATACACTAATTCTAACTACTAATCTAAACTACACATATATCTAACTAAACTACTAATATACTAAACAAATAAATAACAAGTTGACCTGGAAACGCTCCAGGTTTGTCATGTGTATGATGATCTTCTAAGCTGATCGGAGGGAGGAAACCTGTACCGAATAATCCAGAAGGTTCTCGTAAACGATAGCTGCAATTCTCTTTAAGTTTGTTTATAGGACAAACAAGACATAAAAATCACAACAATCATATGATTTATAAATCTCTACAATAAGGTAAACTTGTTATGTCAAGACTTATACAAAATAATTCTATTAGTGATGAAGAGAAATCTGTCATTCACAAACTGAATCAAGTAATTGTTGTATTTTTAAGTACTGGAAGAAATCAGATATGGATGAAACATTGATTAATACATATCATTCTGCACAAGACAGTGATAGCTAAAGTAGTCGTTAATCTAATGCAAAATTTATAAACATAAACATGAAACAAAAGATTGATATTATGAAAAGTGAAAGCTGTAGCAGAACATCAACTTTTGTCTCTGTTGTATTAGAAATCCATATCCTGGTTCTCCCACAAGCGAGGATGATCCTTATTACAAAAATAATAAGTATTTATAAGTTTTTCCATAGGGTAAAACCTCCCTGTGGAAGTTATAAAACTGTTTACAAAAATCTGGGAAGATCTCCCAAGTTCAACTAAACTAGGAAACTACAATGAAACTAGAAACACTAATATCCTCTAAACTGTCCATCAAATCCCATGCAATTCGAAATCACCTGAAAAGGATAGAAATGAACAAATTAGAAGGATCTTTTATTAATAAAATGATAGAAAAACTAATTCTATAGACTAGCTACAGAATCATCTGATTCTGTAGCTAGTCTAAATAAGGTACAGAATCAACATTGAAATTAATCGAAAATCTTGTAAACGATTTCAATTTAATTGACATTCAATAGTAATTTGAAAACGAATCATTTAATTTGAATTTGTTATGCAATTCGAAATCAAACAGGATCCAATTCAATTGAATGATCACAAAGATAGTCGTACTTTGTTTCTTGTATCACCACGAAATTGAATGAACAAAACCATAATCCAATCATCGTGAAATCGTATGATATCAATTTGGAATCGACACAATCAAAATGAATCGTGTACAATCGTTATGCTATCTCATCAGCAAGGGATATGACTAAAACCGAATAAGATCGTTATCAAATCATTATCATTGTGTTAACATAACCACGAATAGATTAATTCAAATTGGCGCGAAAATCAATTTAAACAAAATCGTAACAGGATCGATTGATTAACAACCGAATTCATAATTTGTTATTACAAATTGGGCAAATGGGATTGATCGAATTTGATCAAAACGAAATCGTTCCAATTGAATGAATCACGATTGGGTTTGACCAATATGTTTTACAATTTTAAAACCAGACAGAGAAGTAACCATAATCGGGATCCAATTCCTTAAAATGATCAAACTAACAATGATCAGATCAAGCGAATCAATCGGTTGGATTTAACAATAGTCATTGTTCCATAATTCGGGTGTATTTGCACAGGTTTAATGAGATCACTGTTTTTATAAAAACAAAGTATTTCTAACCAAAATGAACTGAACCGAGTGGTACTTCTGATTTGGAAAATCTTATGACACAGCATATCATAACAAGTACACTCCCGAAATCATTTGACAAACACAGCATGCTAATCATACGAGATCGAATCTGAGCACAATCGTATTCTAAATTGAGTATGGAACTTCTCGTGCGGAGTAAATACAAAACGAATTGTATTGAAAACACACCATTACTTTCGTTACTTCACTCAAACAAACTTAGCAAATGAAATCCAAACGAATAACCAAAAAAAATCTATGAGAAAATCATATACCAAATCGGAATTCCTTCTATTTTTATCAAAACGAAACCATGTATAGGATGATCACTGAATGACAAAGGCATTTGGATGAGTGACTGAGCTATTTAAAAACTGAATTCAAATCATTACATCAAACTAGATTATTTACAAAACAAAAACGATGTCAAAACCATACCTGTATAGCGACGAGGCTGCATTGATTATGCCAGTTTGGAATTTACCAAGGCTGTGGCTGATTCCACATTTTTGAAAAGGATGCAGCCGGTTGTCTTTTTCTTTTTATCTGTTGCTTGGAGCTTGGCCTTTTGACTGGTTAGCACTGCAATTTGATCTTCCAGTGATTGAATCTTCGACTGGAGTATGGGAACATCAGTGTAATATCATTCCAACCATGAATCGCATTGGTCACAGGGTGATTGTGTGGATTTAGAAAGAGCAGGCAAGGTTTTGGCCAAATGGCCGAGGGTTTCACGAGGGAACTTAATACCCGGGTAGATAGGGTCGTTCGTTAGGCAAGGGGGAAGGTTAGATACGAAATCATAAGGGGGCTTGGGACATAAACCCTGTGAGTAGGGGTACTCGTTGGCCAAGAAACGTTCAACATCAGAATCAGAATCCTCACTTAGGATGATAGGGTTGGACTCGGCAGCGGGTTTCGGTTTGTTTCTGGCCATTCTCGAAATGAGCCGAGCATTCCTTTTTCCTTTGGCAATAGCAGTAGGGTTTTCCTTGAACTTTTTTCTCATAGGTTTCTTTTTAGGCTCGGACTTGTCAGTTCCAATGTATGGTAAGTCAATAGGAGGGTTGTCTGAGGGTTTAGGTAGTAAGACATGTAAGGGTACAGGCAGCTCGGCCTTGGCTTCAATTACCACAGGCTTATCAACCAGGATAGGGTCTAAATCCTCAAAGCCATTCCGAGCTACGAAAGCTTCCCAGCTATCACTATGCAAACTCAAATGATAACTGATGATAAGTTTAATAAGCCCATGATGGAACAGGCTGTTGTCAGCCTTCTGTCTTTTAAATCTTTTAGACATCTTATATAAGCTGCATTGAAAGTAGAAAGGCATGTTTAGAGGATACACTATAAAAATCATCAGCAAACGCAGGTGGTAGAGGAACACAAGCCTGTATCGACCTTCACAGGTCACGAACTTCTTGACTAGCATTAATGTATCGTGCCATCATGGTTTAAGTGAAGAGATGGGAATACCTCTGTCACAAGAGGTGACTTTGCGTGAGAGGAACAACAGTGTCCATGGGACCTCCTCGACCTTACAATTCTTGAACCAACGTTGTCCTGTGGCAGGTAACCCCGTGAAAAAACTGATAATTTTCTCATCAATTTGCAATTGTATATCGCCGACCTTGGCTCTACAGCCATCAAAGTTCATGGCAAACTATTCTACTACACAGAGGTTAAAATCCTCAAATTGTTTTACGAAGGTAAGCCACCCATTGTCCTCCAAATCTTGGCGGGCATTGTCAAACATTAACAGAGCTTGGTTTCCATTTGGCTCAATACGCACGACTGTTGCCATGGAGCCGAGCACATAGTAAACCGAGGGTTTGGATCACAATACTCACACAGGAGCATAGATGCGCGAGGTAGCAGAAGTGAACGGTGATAAGTGGTAGGCATAAATGCCATCGTGCGAAGGTGGTGGAGTTATTCACTTCCATGCATAACAATTATGGTCAAAGTGCAACCGCCGGTTTCAATACTCATGTCACTTAGTTGCCCAATGAAACAATGGTAAGTGTATAAACAATGCATTTAATCAACGTTATATCGAAGTTTGAAACCATTAATCATATGATTCAAAACTAAAATCATATGTTTAACCATGCGCCATTGGATTGTAACAACTCATATCCATCATTTAACCAATGTGCCAATAGGTAATCATATAATCGTTTGTATCAACAAGTTTGACCAACGTGCCAATAGTTTTATAAACATGATCATAGGTATCATATCAAAGATATATGTGAGAGATTTAACCATAACACCAGTGCTTTGTTGTGAAACCAATGGTTAAGTAGGCCACATAAAAACATGTAAATCCAAGAGTCAATGCCTTACAAACTTATAAAACCAAATTACCCAATCAATACAAGAATGTCCAATGAGTACAGTTAGGAAGTTTTTCCGGCTATAGAATGATAAGCGAAATGTAGGCGCAAAGGGCATATCAATAAGAAGGATGACGACAGTTCAAACAATGATTCTAACGCGGCTTCTAAAGACCAATGTTAAAACATTGGTGTAGGCAGCTTAAAAGACAAATGGAAAAATGTGATTTGGCTGCCAACAATTGTCAAAGCCCCGAGTCGCGAAGTCGCGATAAAGATATAAACATAATTAATTAAACACTTAATCTGATTTTATCCTCCCTTTTAATTAAAACATATCATCACGATCTAGCGGTTTCACAACTTGGCATACAAACTTCCTGGAAGCTATACCTTCGAAGCTCCGAGTCGTGAAATTGCGATATAAATAATCACGTAATTAATTAAGCACCTAATCACAATTACCTTTTTATTAACCAAAGTCAATCATCTCAATTTCTGGTGTTAGAGGTTCAAAAGGTTAAAGCAAAAATTCCCAATGCAACGAGTACTGAAAGATTAATTAACTTTGGTAAAACCTGATTAATTGAGCTAAGCCAGTATTTCCCGTGATTTGATGCATGCACAGTTTACGAGGCAGTCTTAATTCTTCCTTATGCCAACTGACATTTCGAACTGCCAAAATTTATGGCATTAATTAGAAACAAGGCAAATCGACAAGTAAAGATTAGATTTTTATTGCTAAATTTATATTTAAGAGTGATTTGACCGATCTGTTATTAAAAAGTACTAAGCTTTTGAATATATAGAGTTGTTATTCATTATCATAGATTCATTTCTATATTACACAGAGCACACTTTTCTCAGCGAACTAATTTATGTATGTATACATATTTTTATCGCAGAAGAGCTAAAGCAGGATCTCTCATCATGGCCCTGCGAAAAGCGTCTAAAGGAAACATTGAGGTTTCAGGACAAGGTTCAGACAATGTCGTCGATACTTCACCTCAAAGTGTCGACTCTGTCCCGAACTGGTCATTTGTTTCTGATGTTCTATAGGCCGAATTAGTAAATTATTCTGATGATTCCAGTGACAATGAAAAATACGACATAACCACCAAATATAAGATCGTCGTCCAATCTGGAATGCATAAAGTAGCAGCCAGACCACGACCACTCCCTTACTATGATATGGTCCAGTGGGCATTATACCATGTGGACATACCAACCAGAACCATCATCAATGAGCAAAAGGTCACCATTGGGACTTTCAGACCTGAACAACTGCAGGCTATGTACAAGTTTCCTACTGTGTCAGACCTTACATGCGGTGTTGAATTCCTGGAGAAGTTCAAACATAAGGAATGTGTGAAATATGACAAGACTATGTACATCTTAATCAGATATTGGGTTTCACACCCTGCGAAGTTCAGGGCAGATAGTAATGGTATATATTCAATAGCTTCCTTGGAACCACAGTTCAAGTATATAGCTATGATGACTTGCAGATTATACGGGAGAGAGGACACCTCACATTTATTTATTCAATGGGTGCCTATAATACATCAAGTCACCGAAGGTTGTTCCTTCGACTGGGCAAAAATACTATCTGATAGCTTGACTAGTTGAGTTACAAAGTATCGGGCGTAGAAAGAGAGAGGAAAGATTGCTTCATTTTTTATGTCCACATACATTATGGACGCCGTGTGTTTTCTAACACCCTTTCCCTTAATGAGCTTGAGTTGGAATCCATCAGAGGCCAAGCCCATCCATGTCTATCATTCAAAATTGTGGGAAAACAAAGCGGCAAATTTCGTATATGAAATCTTTAACTGGGTAATGGTACCACTGCATGTCACTATTTTTGGCCACCCACCACCCAGGATCTCAGACAGTATAGTGATGAATTTGAGTAGTATAGATGACTGGTATGTAGAAGCCGAATTCTCATATCTCAAATTTTTCGGGGCTTCTATTCCCCCGCATGCATTTCCATTATTCATACTCGACAAGCTGGCTTGTCATGAGGTTGCTAGACAAACAGTAATCGGTGGCATAAGCAAGGAGCTTAAGGGATATTCAAAGAAGGTATGACCACCTTTTCCTATTCATTTAAATTCATATTCTTTGTTAGATTTTGGGCATGCTAAAGATGAGGCAACAACCTTGAAAGACCTAAAATTGGTTCTTAGTGAATTCAAGAAGCATGATCCACAAAGGTTCGTAAGTAATCATCTGGCCAGTTGCAGACTCAAAAGGTTTGAACATGAAAATTCGCCCTCGGATGACATTTTCCGAGGCGCAAGATCTTATGCCGATATTTTGGCTCGAATACAAACCCTAGCACCTGAAGAGAGGGGTGATGTTCTAAAATTCCAAGAACATCGACGCAGTTGTCTTCCCGCAGTATTGTGAGGTGAGAATACAAGTACGACGGAGATGAAACAAAAAAAAGCTGAAGGCTCCAAAGATGCGACACCCAGCCAAGAAAAACACCAGGACCGGGAGGAGAAAACTAAGAGTCCGAAAATCGAGATAAAGACTCCTGACCCGCTGAAAAAGAAGACTTCGATTACTACTCTGGGGAAACCAACTAAGAAAATCAGAGATCCCATCGCATCCATTACTCCCTTGCAGTCAACCCAGGGAAATATTGATGCAGGGTGGATTTTAAATGAAGAAATGAGACCTATAAGGATGGAAGAGCTCCCTCCAAATGATTTCTTCTTTGATAATAAGAGAAAGGTTGTGGTAAAGAGAGAATTCTATTAGGAAGGGGAATCAATAGCCAAGAAATACAAAGTATTGACTGATGGGAAAGACAAGAAGAATGAACAGTTCATGATAGAAATAGCCGAGACATTAGGGGCATATGCCACAATGAATCAATTTTTAGTTGGGGTTTTGAAAAACCAGCTAAAGCGAAAAAATCACCTCATCAAAACCCTAGAAGCCAGACTAGCCATAGTAGAGGAGGCTGCCAAGGACCAGGCGAGTGTAGGGATAGAACAAGCAAGGTTGGCCGATAAAAGTGAGATAGAGATGCTCAAGACTAAGCTCGAACAAGGAGATTTGGTGGTTCAGAATGGTCAGATACAAGTGGGCCAGCAAAAAGACTTGATCGAACAACTACATGCTAGAGTGGAAATTGTTGAAAGTAAAGTTATAAATATCGAGATGTTCCAGTCCCAGGCGATGGAGATTCAGAGCAGAGTTTCTACGGCCCAACGAAATTTAATCGCCAAGGTAGAGGTGATTCGAGACAACTGCTTACTTGTTAATCAAGTTTTGGAAAATTTATCTGTCAAAGAAAGAGAAGATGGAGAAGCTCGGGTCACTTTTCAAGAGGCTGAAATAGATACAAACAACAGGGAATCGAGAAGTACTCCTAGGTTTTCCATTTCGGAGTAGACCAGAGGAAATATTTTTTTAAAATAATGGGAGCACAATATCTCAGAAGGTAAGTTGCAATCTAAGAGGGTAACAAAATCTTTAGAAAAGGCTTTTGGTTCTATAGATGGTAATCTGTTAGGCATTGATAGTGAAGGTAATGCCGAGGCATTGAGTCAAATGAATATAGCGAAAATCTCACTTGATTTAAATGAAAAAGAAGAAAGATATTCGGTCGAGATCTCACAAGTAACTATTGCAGACATAGTTCAAATAGATAAATGTATGATTAAACCAAGTGTACAATTGTGCGCTATCGACATCATAGATAGACAAATGGAAGAAAGGTTACCGCAATTAGCCCGAGATTGTTACTCTTTTGAAGCCAATTGTCAAGCAGAACCGTCAAGGATGATATTTCGACTGGTGGAAAGTTGTGTCACTTGTACCGAGCATGCGCGAGGACAAGTTTCTGGCACCAAATAAAGACAGAGATGAAGAAATGGAACGATTGCTCTCCTCCTTATCATAACTGAAAATTTTGCAACGATTGATATTCCATCTTATGTAAAACTGCATAAATATACCGTAGAAAGAAAGAAAAAGGGTTGGACCTTTTTGTGTCGATTGTAATAGAGGTTTTCTATTTTGAGAGTTAATATAAGGAAAATCCTAAGATTCTCAATTCAGTCACGACTGTGTTATGAGTTTGTTTCCTTGTATATCATATTTCATTTCATTTCATATTTGTATCTGATGAATGCTTCTCTATAATTTAGTACAACCTCTACTATAGTGCATGAATTTTGGTTTTCTATATTGTTTACTATTTTTCCTCTGTACTAGCTATCAGTAGGTATAAGACCAATCAACACTTTAAGAATTATATATATATCTTATGCTTCATCGGGTTATTTATTTACATTTTTCTTCTTCTGTTTATACGTGAGATTATCCCTTGATAGGAGCCTTACTCAATAGACATCTTAAGGTTTTCTTCCACTCCATACATTTCTATTAAAGTATAACTCAGTTACGGAAAAGGGCCTTTGGTTTGCACCCCTTTTTTCACTCCTGAAACCGTAAACTCTCTTTTATACGACCCAATTGAGACAACACTTAAATTCCCCCTGAGATTTTCTTATCTTTTTGTTCCTCCATGACTGACCCTGTAACGAGATAGCCTAATATTGAACCTGGACTGTTAGACCAAACACATATTGTGTTAAACCTTTTTGATACTATTCTTAAAACAGCCACCACCTGGGTCGAACTCGAATGTTCATGGGCAACGATTGAATGAGATATAAACATCCAGGAATAGTTGGAAGCTAGACAGACCCAACGCAAAAATCAGCCCTAGTTTCCCTTACCGAAGGTTGACGTTTCTTCCTTCTCTACCCTTTACTCACTTTCGGATGCCTAGACACTGTACTTCTAAGCCTTAAGTACAGACTTTGGAACAACATATTTTTGGCGTCGTTGTCGGGGACCGAAGTTACGAAATCTTTTTCCCCTGGGAAAACGACATTTATTTTGTTGAAAGTGCCACCCTTTGATAGTGAACAAAGAGTGCACACCTTTTAAAGGATTTCCAATATTTCACTTAGTGACTCCACGATTAATAAGCTGGCATCCGGATGAAGGAATACTAGGAAAAACCCGGATGGTAAACATACCACACCCATTATCAACCCTGAGAAAATTTTAAAGACGAGAGGATCTCTTAAGCCAACCCCTACAGTCTATCAGCCTAAATACCCACAACTAAAGACCAAAAGTTATTTTGAAAATTTGACTACACGCATCCCTCTCTTCGACAATAAGGATCTAACATCGAACTAATCTAAAGTTAGAAGCGAAATCCACCCAATAACCCCTAAAGAACATAAAGGAAAAAGTCTTGCAGAAAATTTGTCTACTGTCGATATATCATCGACTCTTCAGTTGAATTTTGCAACCTCACATGGTCTCGAAGAATATTTCATGCATCTAGCTTCCACACCCGTTGGTTCCCCTGAATACATCTCTTGCAAGTCCAAAGAGCCAAGCCCTCGCATCCCTTACCATTCATCCTTGGATTTTTCACCCCGCGAAGAAAGTAAAGATTCACTTTTAATCTTCCAAAACCCCCTTTCACTACTACATTTGGGTCAAATTCCGACGGCGTGTTCGACGCAATTGTGACTTTCTATTGTCGAAAGACCGACAAACCTCGGACCCCCTCAAACGTCGTTTCACATGACGTCGTTTTTCCGACGGCCTAATTTTCGTCTCTCTTGCGACGTTTCAAACGTCGCAAGAGAGACGTTTCAAACGTGGCAAGACCGACGTTTCAAACGTCGCAATACCGACGTTTCAAACGTCACAATACCGACGTTTCAAACGTCGCAAGAGAGATGTTTCAAACGTCGCAAGAGAGACGTTTCAAACATGGCAAGACCGACGTTTCAAATGTGGCAAGAGAGACGTTTCAAACGTCGCAAGAGAGACGTGGCAAACGTGGCAAGAGAGACGTTGCAAACGTGGCAAGACCGACGTTGCAATCGTGGCAAGACAGATGTTTCAAACGTCGCAAGAGAGACGTTGCAAACGTCGCAAGAGAGACGTTAATAGGTATCATCTCCGACGTGGTTGCTATGGGAGCGACACTCCAAAATGTCGCAATAGCGACCTTCTTGTAGGTATTTAAAAAAAAAATACAA
>ML808452.1:115492-152673 GCA_009831015.1 Picea engelmannii
GAGATTCAATATGGAAGAATGAAAAAATATATTCACACTACTCCAATGAGTTGATGATTGATACATAGATCATGATCAATATGATACAATGAATGAGTGGAATACACTCATATATAGGGAAAAACATTCCATAATTAAGAAAAGAAATCAAACAGTTATCTTTCCTTAGGAATGCATGCATTCATAATAGTGATGGTAAAAATAGTAAGTCTAAAATAGAACTAGTTAGTTAATTCCCACTGAACTAGTGTGTCGAAAATAGAAATTTCTTCAACACCCCCCCCTAAACATCACTATGGAGTAAAAAATGAGTCCCGCTACTAGGACATTTTAGGTACTCATGTACAATGAAACTAATGAACACTAAATAAAAGTGATGAAAGAGGGAAAACCATGTGGGAACAAAACCCCCCCTCAAAAGATAATGTATCAAAAGAAGAAAATGACAGCTTCTAGGAAACTGTGTTCTTCATTGCAAGAAAATCCCACAAAGTATGAAACTTCGGCTCACTGAAAGTAATCATGAAGATGTAGAAATATTTATGGATCTGATGAAGTTCTTTGGAAACCTACCAGGCCTTGTACCTCTTGATCCTATGGACCCATCTGGACTTGAAAATATTCCTTTCTGGTGGAAGTGGAACCAGATTCCAAGTCTAGTTCTGTAGGAGTGAATCATACTCCTTCTGCATGGTTTCATTCTATAATGGATTTCCCACAACCTTATTGTAGTTCTTCAGATCAATGGAATGAACCATATAGAAATGCATGGGCATTGCAGGTTCTGAAGATGAAAGTACATGAGAAGGCTCCTCATGATGAGATCGAGTCATCCTCTAATCCAATGGATTCCCTATAAGGTTGTCTGCTGCCTGAAGTGTGGTCTGTGCCTTCTTGGGCATCAATTGAAGCCTTAGTGTTGGCTTCTTATCTGGTTTTACTACCTTCTTATTTCCATGTACAAAATCTGAGTGTATGGAATCATCTCTGATGTCTAAAACCGATGGAAGAACAAGAGTATATGCATGTTGCACTGGAGTTGCATGCAAAGTACTCTCCTTATGTGTAAGTAGAATATAGGAGTCATCATCAGAAAACTTAGTGAATTTATACAACCTTGACTTGTGATCCACCTCACCAATTGCAATAATGGAATTGTCATGCATGTCAATTACTGAAACTAAATCTGATGTATATTCAACCCTTTTATCTTTCTGACTGATCTGATAAACTAAGAGCAGATTCATAGAAATATTTGGAACATGTAGAACATTTTCAAAACTGCCATTGTGGAGTTGCACTCTCCCTTCTTCTGCTACTGCTACTAGAGTGTCATCCCCCATGATATTAGGGGGTCTTGAGCATGGACTCAAAGAAGATAAAACTTACTCTTTCTTTTCCATATGATGGGATGCACTAGAATCTATAATCCATGAATTAGATGAGGAATTAATTGCAACCAAAGCATGGTGATTACCTTTCTTAGGACCATGATATTCTTCCTTCTGTTTTTTGACTCCCTTTCGAATGAAGTTTCCAAGGTTGTTCTGTTTAAGTGTCTGTGCCATAAGATCGATATGTTTCTTCATGCATGTGGATTCTTCATGATTTTCTCTTTTGCAGTAAGTGCACTGCCTTCTCTTCTTCTTCTTCTTCTTCTTCTTGGAATCTGAAGAGTCTTTGGAACCTAAAGAATCATTAAAGGGTTTGGAATATCCCTCCTTCCCATTCTATTTGGATTACCCTTTTCCATCATGCATGGTGAGTGCATGTTATTTGGGATCTTTCATGAGGCCCATCCGTATGAGTTTTTTCTACTCGTATGTAAGAGACTCAATGAACTAAGCCAACATAGGCATTTTCCAATTTTTTCCAAAAAGACATCTGCCAGAATGGAAATTGGATACATATACAATGTATTCTGGTCCTAGCTTGGCCAAGATGGTTAGAATATGTTATTTCTCTTGTGTAGACTTATCAATACCACATTCACCCAAGATCAATAACAAAGATTTAAATTTAGTAAAAAAATCTTGTATATTATCAAAACTTTTAGGGTCTAAGGTATTCAACTCTACCTCAAGCATATGACCTCGCATCTCATCTTGCTTTCCAAAGAGTCCTTCCAAGGTAGTCTAGATCTCATTTGGAGTCTTTCATGTGACAACATGAAACCATATATCAATGGATATTAACTCAAGAAGTAGTCTCGTGGCCTCATCCTTACAGTTTGCCCATCTCATCTTCTCAATCGCTGATGTAAGTTCTGTTTCTGTTGCCATCGTCAAATTATACAGTCCTTTTCTTTTGAGTTGGAATGTCGCCTTGAGCTTCCAATCAAAATAATTGTATGGTGTGAGGATTACCACCAAGTTTGATTTTATAATAGTTGTCCTATCCATCTCTCCCACTGTTTCTAAGAACCCCTACAAATTTACTCTCAATTTGCAAGTGAAAAATTAAGAAATCACGGTAGAAAGGGCACTTTAAGTGAAAATTCGTATGAGTTTCAAGAGATACTCTTTCGACTTACTTTCTGATCAAATGGTGAGTAATCTCGCCAAATGGTTGAAAACCCACTTGCAAAATGGGCCGATTTATTTCTTTATTGAGACGTTTACTCAAACACTTAATATTTTGGGAGCAATCACTGCTGAAAGGTATGACCACGAATTCATATAAGTTTCAGAAGACTATCTCGAGGCTTACTTTCTTAGAAAATGGTGAATAATCTCGCCAAACGGTTGAAAACCCACTTCCAAAATGGGTCTATTTACTTTCCACTGGAGTCGTTTCCTAAAAAACATAATATGTTGGGAGGAATAACTACTGAAAGGTATGACCATAGATTTAGCTCGCCGAAACCCTGATTTTCCTTATTCTTTGGCTTGTCTGGTTTGCTCCAAGCAACATAGCTCTGATACCATTTCAGTGTTTCATGGAAACCTGCATAGGAGATCTAGCTAAAGCAAGTACACACAAATCTTATCAAGAAAGGAAGAGAAATTCAATATGGAAGAATGAAAAAATATATTCACACTACTCCAATGAGTTGATGATTGATACATAGATCATGATCAATATGATACAATGAATGAGTGGAATACACTCATATAAAGGGAAAAACATTCCATAATCAAGAAAAAAAATCAAGTAGTTAGCTTTCCTTAGAAATGCATGCATGCATAATAGTGATGGTAAAAATAGAAAGTCTAAAACAAAACTAGTCAGTTAACTCCCATTGAACTAGTGTGTCGAAAATAGAAATTTCTCCAATAGATTTCCCCACCATCAATAGAGGATTAGGTAAGGAACCTAGTTACGCAAGTTCACAATGCCTCAATCATTTGGGAATATATGAATTTAGCATTTCACCTAGTAGTTAATTGGCTAATATAGAAAGTGGGAAAAGGGGATAGAGTTGAAATAGACCTTACCTTTGGATAGGAATTAAAGGATTTCACAAGTTACCTCCTCAGGTGATTTGTGATCTCAGAAGCAAAGGATATAATTCCCTTAGATAGATTGTGAGCTAGGAGAGGTCTACAAATTGGAAACAGAAATGGCTCACATGGGAGCATGTTGGTTTGTGAGAAGATCTTGATGAAATTTGGAAGGATTATATAGAAGCATTAAAATATAGCAATGTAAAAATAAGAGAAGATGATGACCAGTTGTTATGGTCTCTCAATCCCACTAGAACATATGTGCCTAAACTTGGATATAGAGCACTTGTTGAGGAAGGACTAGAGGAGAAACAAGTTTTGTTGATAATCATATGGAAGCTAAGGTGTCCCTCCAATTTTTTTTTTTTTATGTGGTTTATATTAAACAACAAGGCTCCTACTTTGGAGTTGCTTTAGAAAAATAAAAAAAATTCATGGTCCAAGTTGCTGAAATCTATGTCATCAAGAAAATGAGTATATAGATTATTTAATTTTTTCTTGTTCATTTTAAAAATAAGTATGGAAAGAAGTGGAAAGCATCATAGGTTAAGTAATGATTGGGAAGGAGGAAATATAGATGAATATTTCAGGCCTTGGTATTCAAACACGAACACAACGAAAATTAGATCCCTACACCTCTAGATTAAATGGGTGATCTAGTTTCTCAATATTTTAAATTCTTATCCATAGGTTGAGGAAAAATAAAAAATACATGTAATGAAAGAATAGGTAATCAATAAGGACATTCCTTGGGCATACTTTGATAGTTCTTCACAAGGAAKTCCTCCAAAAAGAGGTGTGAGAGGAATATTATATCTTGGTTCCAATCACTATATATTGTTCAAAGTTGGGATAGGAAAGGAAACTAATAACTTCTATGAACCGACAACTCTAAAATTAATGCTTCAACTGGCCCAAGAGTATGGTGTTTCACAATTACAAATATATGGGAACTCACTTCTAGTTATACAATGGTTAAGAAAGGAAGCTACAATCATAAATTTCACATTACAACCTCTATACGATGATACACAAATTAAATTGACAACTTTCTCACACATTTCTTTGTATCATATATACAGGGACAAGAACAAGGTTACATATGTCCTTTTATAAGAAGGATAGAGAATGGAGTGTGGTACCTAGATTATATCCATCCTTCAGAATGGGCACTCAAATGAATTCACTCATGCACCTTGGTTATAATGATATGTATTTTTGTTTTAAGACAATGGTCAACTTTCAGATTTTGATTTTTGAAAGGCATAACTATTATGCCCTTTTAAGCTAAGGAACAATTTTGGTTTTGATACTATAGTTTATTTCTATGTAAAAGGAAATTAATAAGAGTTGTTTCTCTAACTAGCTATTGAACAATGTTTTTGAATGTCATGAGATATATGATTGTAATTTTGTTTTTATAAATAAAATCATTATAAAAACTTTATATATGTGAGTTTATCATGCTTTTTGTTGATCACAGGTTCAACTTTCTTGATTCCCCCTAGACGAGGCCTCGTAATCAAGGCCTACAATTTACCCCACTTACCATCCATGGATCATGGGAAAGTATTTGGAGGGTTTTGCATGAGTATATATATATATATATGATGAGGAAATGTGCTTATAAGGCTTCCATTTGATCAAATATTATGTACTTGCAAATTAGATTTTCAACTTATGTTTTCTTCTTGATTGAGTACATTTTAACCCTTGTTGTTCACACTGATTTGATATAACATATAAATGAATTGGTTAAGTGATTTAACACATTTTCAGAAGACAAAAGATAATATTTACTAACATTATACTATGTTGTAATAAAACATTTCAAATCTTTTATATGCCTTGAAAAGTGTTCCCTACACAATGTAGCATTGTCATGTTGAAATACCTTCATATGGTATTTGTTTTCTTGGGTTTCCGTGTGAAATTGGGTTGAAAGGAAGTGACATATTACTATTTTAAATTAATATTTCACGTCGGTCCTAAGGATGAAAGTTCACATGAAATAGAGATAATAAACCTTTAGATTGAGGTGAAATTTCAAAAGTTGAATTAAATACCCAATTCTTCAAATTCCTACACACATATACAAATGGAAAGAAAATTGCTCTTATTTACATTCACATCCATCAATCCCCTTAGAAATTTCCATAAATGGCTCAAGAATTTGTTGTCATGGATAGATATTATTGAATATGGTAAGCCAAAATGAACATGTACTCTTTCAAATAGAAATTATGTCATTTCCTATGGTTCAACATAAAAAATGGAGTGACCCAAAACCTTCATAGATTTTGTTAAAGAGGACATTGAAATCCCCTCTGAGGATGATATATCGGCCTTCACTACAAAAGAATCCTACAAGGAGAAGAAATTACCTCCTCATAAACGTCGTCTGGAGAAATCTACTACAAAATTAAAGATTATTGTGGATTCAATGAAGGTCACAAAATCTATAGCTAATGTCAAACCCAAAATCCTCTTGTGCAAACTCATGGGTCTATATCCATTAAAGAAAACCCTCTATTCATAAATTATGGAACAATGGAAACCAAAAGTTAGTTTCAATTTGTCTCTACCGGGTAGAAACATTTCCTAGTTCCTCTTAATTCAACCTAGGAAATAAAAAGGATTTTTGATGGAAGACCATTGTTCCTCAAAAGGGCTAGATTGTTGATGTATGTAGCATTGGACAGGTACTTCCATATTGGCTTAGTGTCTAGCATGTGGAATTCGTCACTAATACCTCTCAAGACATAGGAATTTCACTTTAATAAAGTGATTATTAAAGTGAAATCCCTTTTATGATTAATGGAGTTTAATAAAGTTAAATTCCTATGTTTTTGACATTAGTAACTTGAGTTAATTAAATCTTATCCATTAGATATAAAGAGAAGGTGATATTTAATATCATCCCTTGATCACTTTGGAAATATAGGGCTTTTGATTTAGGGTAAAATCAAGGTTATTAAAGGGATCCTAAGTGAGAGGAGTAGACAAAAATATTGAGTGAGTGATATCTCATTGATTGAGTGATAAGAAAATTCCATCCAGGTGTGCAGGGGAAGGGGCTGAGGAAAGGAGATAATGGTAAGAAAAGGAATAACAACCAAGTGTGTTAGGGTGAGACTATTTTGTTGCATTGTATTTTAATTAGGTGGGCCATTATCCCATGATGGGAGCCCATATTTTATAAATAAAATCAACAATGTATTAGTTTTCCCTTCGGGTTTTTTCCAAAGGTAATTTACCTAGAAATCTCATGTGCAAGGTGTATGGTTTCATTATTTATGCTTCTACTGTAATTTTTGGCTAAATAACTCAACTGTGATGTTATTCAATAAGTGATTTATTTGGGACTAATTGTCAGGTGTTGGGTTAAGGATAAAATTAACATGGTATCAGAACCACGGTTCTGAAGAGGAAAACCATGTACACGAAAGAGTGATTTGCAACACATGAATTTTTTTTTCCTGTAGGTCTGTGGGGTTGAATAAAAAAAGGGAAGAGGTACAACCACCATACAACCGCTGTGAGGACTGCAACCAATGTAAGTCACAAGGCTTCATGGGCTATTTTTTAATATCCACTTGGGGACTGCAACATATCAGGCTAAATATTTTCATACAGTAGGTGGAACAATCATGTGGGTGTTGAGAGTCACTGCAGAGAGAAACACATGTTGGGAGATAGTTAGTAGGAGAATCATAGAGGAGTTGTCAAAATCCAAGTTGTGAATAAGGTTATTGGGATGAGGATAAATAAGGAGAACCAACCACTAGAGAGAGTTGAGCACATGGAAGGAAGTAGTGGCATAGGGATAGAGTAAAAAAATAACCGTTGAGTGAAGGGCATAAGCGCAAGCCGGGGGAGAGGTGAAGACTGGGTGCTGAGGGGAGGATACCTTAACTACCAGAGCCTCCAACCACAATATCCGCAACCAAAACATTTGTTGGAGAAGGCCATCTACCATGTGTGAGGAAGCTAGCTTCAAGGTAAAGGCTAGAGAAGGCTACCAACCATGCCAGTGGGTAGTCACCAAATACACTAATAGCCACCAACGTAGGTCTAGAGAGACACAGCATAGGTCATAGAGCCACCCAGTAGGGTCCAAAGGGATAAGATAGATATCTAGGTAGGTACGGGTAGTGGGAAAATATGTGAGAAACCCCACGTAGAGAAAATATATTTAGGCAGGATCGGGCAGCAGGTTCGGACAATGAGTAGTGGATCTAGGTAGTAGATTTGATTTTTTCAACAATTTTTATTTCTAGATCCAGAGATGGACACAACTGGATTGTGATTTGAGGATAGGTTGAATGAAGTTTCCAACTATAATAATTTTAAGGAGAGAATCATGTTGGTGTTGATGGAGAATGATATTTGGTAATTTTCTAATACTCAAATCACTCCTTCAACAACTTCGACACAACTGGTCATCCATAATAAAAAAGATGTGAAAGTCATGCACATAATTCTAGACGGATTAAAGGATCATTTGATCCCTCATTTATCTAGAAAGAACACTACCATGGACATGTGTGAGGATTTGAAGGGTTTATTTTAGAGTAAAACCTGCCTCTCCCCAACTTTGTCTGCAATGTATTCTAAGCTTCGTTCACTATTGTGAGGATCACTCTCTACTCTGCTGTGATCACAACCATTTTTGCAACCCAAATCAGAATATGAAAAATATCAAAGTGTTGAACTTTCATGTTGAATTGGTGTGCCCATACTCCAACTAAAATTTTTCATGTCTCCATATGCGGTTGCAACTCCCACGTTTTGAACAAGTTGGGTAGCTAATCCAATTTCACGTTCAATTCGTGAGCATGTTGTTACACAACTAAACATAACAATTTCTTTATAACTTCCATAACATGCTCAACCCAAAAACACCAAGGCAATATTTCACTTTCCTCCTTACTGTTGTCTTCATCCAACTCTGTTAAGAAGTTCCTCCACAACACCCAAGTATTGCACAAATGAATCACTATACATCTTAATTTTGACCCACGCACTATGTCACTACACACTAGCTTGTCCAAGTGCTGAATAAGTTGTATGGCCAATCCAATTGTTACACATGAATATCTCTCTACTCTGGTAACCAATTCTTTTTAAAAACAACCTGATCTACATCCCATATTCAGACAGGGCTTCCTTTTTAAAAACATATAATCTTGTTCTTTTGATGCAAGCTGATAGCCACAAGATCTGTTGGGTCTCCTAGAACTGTTTTGATTGTCTTAATGCAGACCTGAATTCAGTAACGGGAAGGGGAAAGTCGTGAAAGGGACTATGACTAAGTTTAAAAAAGTATCTGAGTTTGAAAAGATTTTCAAAGGTAAAAAACGAAGTCTCTTTCCCCTTCGATATCCTGTTCTCGGGAACCTTTTCACTGAATTGAAGCCATTGACTCCATTTACCCAATATTGGCACGTGGTCTACTCTTCTTCCCATCTTACAAGAAAACGGGATCCCTAGTTGGAGCATATGTTGGAGCCGCCTTTGTTTTTTAGCCCGTCTTGAATTTCATGTCTTAATGCTCGAAATCGAAAGATGGTTTTCGTATTTTCCTTCTGTGGTTTCAAAATCTCGGAAGTCTTATCATGGGAGCGGCGATGGTTATCATACTCTCAAGGCGAGTTCTACTTTTTGTCAAAAAAAATTCCCCCCCCCTTTTGTTTTACCTCAGGATTTCGTATGTTGGATGCTATAGATCAAATAGTTCACAAGTCTCGAACAACGAAACGGCGAAATCGTTTTAAAATTTTACCCAAGTCAGTAACGAGAGTAAATTTTTTCTAAATTATGGTTAAGCATCATCGGGGTTTCTCTTCTCGACATTTACTAAATCCAAAAGTCTTACTGTCGTAACCCTGATAGAAGAAACCATGAATTTCTTGTCTTAGTAACCCGCGTTAAGGTTAAAGGTAAAAGCTTAGCCATGGTTAAGTTATGTTGGAAATTCGCAACTCGACGTATTTTCTTTTAAAAAAGCTACACTGTTGTTGACGGGCGAAATTGACCGTCCGTCAATTGGGAGAGTGGAACCGGTCCAGGGTTGTCTAATAACCCAAGCCGTTTGGAATGAACCACCCTAACGGGTTTAGCGGCTTCGTTAGCCGGTCTAAGGTCCTAAGAAAACCAAAGAGAAAACTAATCTAAAATAACTAATCTAACTAAAAACAATTAAAACTAACTAAACTAACTAACAATAAACAAAAGGAACTAATCTAACTAATCTAATTAAAACTAACTATTAAACTAACTAACTAATAATAACTATTAAAACAAACTAAACTAATACTAACTATTAACTAAAAAATGACTTATTCACAAAATGTACAGTACCTACAATGCACAGATTTAAATAAAACCTGAAAAACTCGTATTCTACCCTAAGATAGCAAGAGATATTTTTGTTGATTTTATAATTTTATAAACAAGGAATGAAACAGAAAACTAACTAAACTAAACTACTAATACACTAATTCTAACCACTAATATAAACTACACATATATCTAACTAAACTACTAATATACTAAACAAATAAATAACAAGCTGACCTGGAAACGCTCCAGGTTTGTCCTGTGTATGATGATCATCTAAGCTGATTGGAGGGAGGAAACCCGCACCGAATAATCCAGAAGGTCCTCGTAAACTATAGCTGCAATGCTCTTTAAGTTTGTTTACAGGACAAACAAGACATAAAAATCACAACAATCATATGATTTGTAAATCTCTACAATAAGGTAAACTTGTTATGTCAAGACTTATACAAAATAATTCAATTAGTGATGAAGATAAATCTGTCATTCACAAACTGAATCAAGTAATTGTTGTATTTTTAAGTACTGGAAGAAATCAGATATGGATGAAACATTGATTAATACATATCATTCTGCACAAGACTGTGATAGCTAAAGTAGTCATTAATCTAATGCAAAATTGATAAACATAAACATGAAACAAAGATTGATATTATGAAAAGCGAAAGCTGTAGAAGAACATCAACTTCTGTCTCTGTTGTATTAGAAATCCATATCCCGGTTCTCCCACAAGCGAGGATGATCCTTATTACAAAAATAATAAGTATTTATAAGTTTTTCCACAGGGTAAAACCTCCCTGTGGAAGTTATAAAACTGTTTACAAAAATCTGGGAAGATCTCCTAAGTTCAACTAAACTAGGAAACTACAATAAAACTAGAAACACTAATATCCTCTAAACTGTCCATCAAATCCCATGCAATTCGAAATCACCTGAAAAGGACAGAAATGAACAAATTAGAAGGATCTTTTATTAATAAAATGATAGAAAAACTAATTCTATAGACTAGCTACAGAATCATCTGATTTTGTAGCTGGTCTAAATAAGGTACAAAATCAACATTGAAATTAATCGAAAATCTTTTAAAAGATTTCAATTTAATTGACATTCAATAGTAATTTGAAAACGAATCATTTAATTTGAATTTGTTATGCAATTCAAAATCGAACAGGATCCAAATCAATTGAATGATCACAAAGATAGTCGTACTCTGTTTCTTGTATCACCACAAAATTGAATGAACAGAACCATAATCCAATCATCGTGAAATCGTATGATATCAATTTGGAATCGACACAATCAAAACGAATCGCGTACAATTGTTATGCTATCTCATCAGCAAGGGATACGATCAAAACAGAATAAGATCGTTATCAAATCATTATCACTGTGTTAACATAACCACAAATAGATTAATTCAAATTGGCGCGAAAATCAATTTAAACAAAATCGTAACAGGATCGATTGATTAACAACCGAATTCATAATTTGTTATTGAAAATTGGGAAAATGGGATTGATCGACTTTGATCAAAATGAAATCGTTCCAATCAAATGAATCACGACTAGGTTTGACCAATCCGTTTTACAATTTTAAAACTAGATAGAGCAGTAACCATAATCAGGATCCAATTCCTAAAAATGATCAAACTAACAATGATCAGATCAAGCGAATCAATCGGTTGGATTTAACAATAGTCATTGTTCCATAATTCGGGTGTATTTGCACAGGTTTAATGAGATCATTGTTTTTATAAAAACAAAGTATTTCTAACGAAAATGAACTGAACTGAGTGGTACTTCTGATTTGGAAAATCTTATGACACAGCATATCATAACAAATACACTCCCGAAATCATTTGACAAACACAGCATGTGAATCATATGAGATCGAATCCGAGCACAATCGTATTCTAAATTGAGTATGGAACTTCCCATGCGGAGTAAATACAAAACGAATTGTATTGAAAACACACCATTACTTTCGTTACTTCACTCAGACAAACTTAGCAAATGAAATCCAAACGAATAACCAAAAAAAATCTATGAGCAAATCATATACCAAATCGGAATTCCTTCTATTTTTATCAAAACGAAACCATGTACAGGATGATCACCGAATGACAGAGGCATTTGGATGAGTGACTGAGCTATTTAAAAACTGAATTCAAATCATTACATCAAACTAGATTATTTACAAAACAAAAATGATGTAAAAACCATACCTGTATAGCGACGAGGCTGCATTGATTATTCCATTTTGGAATTTACCATGGCCGTGGCTGATTCCACGATTTTGAAAAGGATGGAGCCGGTTGTCTTTTGATTTTTATCTGTTGCTTGGAGCTTAGCCTTTTGACTGGTTATCACTACAATTTGATCTTCCAGTGATTGAATCTTCGACTGGAGTATGGGAACATCAGTGTAATATCGTTCCAACCATGAATCACATTGGTCACAGGGTGACTGTGTGGATTTAGAAAGAGCAGGAGAGGGTTTGGCCAAATGGCCGAGGGTTTCATGAGGGAACTTAATACCCAGGTAGCTAGGGTCGTTCGTTAGGTAAGGGGGAAGGTTAGATACGAAATCGTAAGGGGGCTCGGGACATAAACCCTGCGAGTAGGGGTATTCGCTGGCCAAGAAACGTTCAACATCAGAATCAGAATCCTCACTTAGGATGATAGGGTTGGACTCGGTAGCGGGTTTCGGTTTGTTTCTGGCCATTCTCGAAATGAGTCGGGCATTCCTTTTTCCTTTGGAAATAGCAGTAGGGTTTGCCTTGGGATTTTTTCTCATAGGTTTCTTTGTAGGCTCGGACTTGTCAGTTCCAATGTCTGGTAAGTCAATAGGAGGGTCGTCCGAGGGTTTAGGTAGTAAGACATGTAAGGGTACAAGTGGCTCGGCCTTGGCTTCAATTACCACAGGCTTATCAACCAGGATAGGGTCTAAATCCTCAAATCCATTCCGGGCTACAAAATCTTCCCAGCTATCACTATGCAAACTCAAATGATAATTGATGATAAGTTTAATAAGCCCATGATGGAACAGGCTGTTGTCAGCCTTCTGTCTTTTAAATTTTTTAGACATCTTATATAAGCTACGTTGAAAGTAGAAAGGTATGTTTAGAGGATACCCTATAAAAATCATTAGCAAACGCAGGTGGTAGAGGAACACAAGCCCGTATCAACCTTCACAGGTCACGAACTGCTTGACTAGCATTAATGTATCGTGCCATCGTGGTTTAAGTGCAGAGATGGGCATACCTCTGTCACAAGAGGTGAATTTGTGCGAGAGGAACAACAGTGTCCATGGGACCTCCTCGACCTTACAATTCTTGAACCAACGTTGTCCTATGGTAGGTAACCCCGTGGAAAAACTGATAAATTTCTCATCAATTTGCAATTGTATATCGCCGACCTTGGCTCTACAACCATCGAAGGTCATGGAAAAATGTCGTGCTACACAGAGGTTAAAATCCTCAAATCATTTTACGAAGGTAAGCCACCCATTGTCCTCCAAATCTTGGTGGGCATTGTCAAACATTAACAGAGCTTGGTTGCCGTTTGGCTCAATACGCACGATTGTTTCCATGGAGCCTAGCACATGGTAAACTGAGGGTTTGGATCACAATACTCACACAGGAGCAAAGATGCGCGAGCTAGCAGAAGTGAACGGTGATAAGTGGTAGGCATAAATGCCATCGTGTGAAGGTGGTGGAGTTATTCACTGCCATGCATAACAATTATGGTCAAAGTACAACCGTCGGTTTCAATACTCATGTCACTTAGCTGCCCAATGAAACAATGGTAAGTGTATAAACAACGCGTTTAATCAACATTATACCGAAGTTTTAAACCATTAATCATACGATTCAAAACTAAAAGCATATGTTTAACCATGCGCCATTGCATTGTAACAGCTCATATCCATCGTTTAACCAATGTGCCAATAGGTAATCATATAATCGTTTGTATCAACAAGTTTGACCAACGTGCCAATAGTTTTATAAACACGATCATAGGTATCATATCAAAGATATATGTGAGAGATTTAACCATAACACCAGTGCTTTTTTGTGAAACCAATGGTTAAGTAGGCCACATAAAAACATGTAAATCCAAGAGTCAACGCCTTACAAACTTATAAAACCAAATTACCCAATCAATACAAGAATGTCCAATGAGTACAATTAGGAAGTTTTTCCAGCTACAGAATGATAAGCGAAATGTAGGCGCAAAGGGAATATCAATAAGAAGGATGACGACAGTTCAAACAATGATTCTAACACGGCTTCGAAAGACCAATGTTTTCACGCTTACAGTCATGAAAACAAAACGAAAATAATCGCGCATAAGACGCAAAGAATAAAAGTGTCGCTCATCTGAGAATTGCGACGAAAAATCGATGTTTGCAAACATTGGTGTAGGTAGCTTAAAAGACAAATGGAAAAATGTGATTTGGATGCCAAAAATGGCGACACACTGGTAGAAGCAGTTATCTTTGCAAAAGGCACAAATTCAGGTCAGGACAGCAAAGATAATTCCAACTCAAAAATAACAACTAGAAAATCATACAAACATCATCATTAACCAATCATTTCAGCAGTGTTTCAAAAGATGAAAACTGATAACAATCTTAAGATCAGCAAGTCATGATATTAAAGATAAAATATTCAATACTGTTGGCATAGCCACTGCTTCCAGCAGGCATCCATAGCCTCGACAGGTTTTCCATTTAACCCACTCTGACATCTGTATCATGTTAAGAAGTTCTGGATCAGAATAAAAGACATTAAAGAGGTTTCTTTTCTTTTTTTTTCAAATTTTCATGTACCCGACATTGCTTCGCTGCCAGCGGGCCTGTTCAGTACCCCGACGAAGTTGTCTTGGCGTCATGCATGCATTTACCCGCTGCCATCAGACCTGTTCAGCATCCCGACGGGTTTACAAGCACTTCCCACAGCTCTTATTAATAATTTATTTTGTTTTTGTTTTTCATATATATATAGCTGAGCGGGGTGACGTTGAAAATCATGATATTTTAACATATTTTTTCAGACCTCATCAGAATTTTTAGAATCATCCCTTATTTAGATCCAGAGATGTTTTATTTACAAAAACAACTTCCTAAGACAGGGAGACACCTTTCTGAGTCATTCCTTTATGGAAAAGGGACAGTGTAAAATGATAATAGATGATCATGATGAACTTTTCTCAGAGATCGAAATCGGTAAACTTCTTTCAAACAACAGATTTTTCCAACACAGATATCAATTTCAGAAATATATCATTGATGTTTGTACAAATATTTCAGAAGTTATTTCAGCAAAGGAATTTTCTATCACCTTTGTCTGAATAGCTCAATGTACAGGTATGTGTATTTTCCAAGAAAGCACAAACTGATAAAATCAAAAACAAAAACAAAAAGAAAACGAAAACGCAAACAAAAGCAAAAGTATATACATAATATACAAGGGTAGTTATCAAGCAAAGTATCTCTTCATGGCTTGGCCATTCATCGGGTAGGTGTCAAGCTGCCCTTCAAGATTCTGTAATAAAAAATAACTAGGACCCAACTTTTCAGCAATTAAAAATGGTCCAAGCCATAAGTTTTGAAATTTAGTGTGCTCTCCCTTTCCCTCATGCAGTTTGTCCCACTTCAAGACGAGATCGCCTATTTCAAAATTCATATCAGAAGCAGAATTAGAATCGAACCATCTTTTAACCAATTGTTGATGTTGATCTAACTTACGCTTAGCTTGAGCTCTTACCTCTTCTAGCTTCATCAAAGTGTTAATTCGGTTTTCTAGAGGGGGACAATCTTCTTCTTGGACTTTCTGTGACAACTGGAGTGAAGGAAGAAGAATGTGGGGTGGCAGAATTGCTTCTCTGCCATAAATGAGAAAAAAGGGGGAGTTACCTACAACATCTTTTGGCGTAACCCTATCAGCCCACAGCGCATTTAGTAGTGCATTGTGCCAATTTTTTTGATTTTCAACCACAGTTCTCTTGATAATTTTAATCAAGTTCTTGTTTTTTGATTCTGCTAATCCATTGCCCTGGGGATAGTAACTAGCAGAATACTTCAGCTTAATTCCTTTCTCCAAAGAAAACTCGCTCATCTCAAGAGAATAAAAGTATGAAGCGTTGTCAAAGACTAAACAGTCAAGGATACTGAAACGAGTGATAATATTCAAGTTTAGAAAGGAAATTACCTGACTGGTGTTGACAGTTCTTAACGCAGTGGCTTCAGACCATCGAGTAAAGTAATCTGTGGCTGTCACAATAAACTTGTGCAATTGTGAGGATGGAGGGTTAATTGGACCTATAATATCAAGGCCCCATTGATGGAAAGGAGAATCTACTGAAATGGGCTGCAAAGGAAAGGTTAGTTTTTGTAACCGCCCTGATGCTTTCTGACAGATGATACATTTACGAAACAAGGCATGGGCATCTCTAAAAATCGTGGGCCAGTAATAACCGGCTCTCAAAACTTTATGAGCAGTGGTGTCACCACCGAAGTGACCTCCAGCTTCTCCTGCATGCAGCTCTAGCAAGAATTTTTCTACTTCATCTTTTTCAAGACAACGCATCAGTACGCCGTCAAAATTCTGACGAAACAGTACACCGTTAACCAGATGAAAGGAGGCAGACTTCAGTATCAACGCTCTTATTTTGGCGGGGTCAAGGTGACGAGGGGCTGATCCATGTTCAAGATAGAATCTTATATCATCGTACCAAGGACTAACAAGGTTTTGTGTGCAACAGATTAGACTTTGATCGCTTTGTCCTAGGTTTGACGTATGACTTTCTTCTTGCTGTCCTGTTGTTGAATCGGAAACTAACTTACATAACCCTTGGCCTCTCACTATCTGAGCTGGGGTGATTTCTAATTCATACTCCTGCAAGGAGGTGACCCTGTTGGCTCTCTTTTCTGCTAGTTCCTTTTGCACTAACAGGTTCCTAACGGCTGGGTAGGGGACAATGACTTTCGTCCTTGACTTCAAAAGGTAAGACCGGAAGTGCTTAACTGCTTTGAAAATAGTGTAGGCTTGTCGATCTACTGTTGGGTAATTAAGTTCGGCGCCTTTGAAAGCGGAGCTCATAACGGCGATTGGTACTTCGTGGTTCTCAGCATTCTTCTGAGTTAAGACTGCGGCATAGGAATGGTCAGAAGCAAAAGTGTAGAGTGTAAAGTCTTGGGAAAAATCTGGGCTCATGAGAGATGGAGCGTCTATTATGGCCTTCTTTATTGCATTAAAATCTTGGTTTTCTAGGGATCCCCAGTGATATTGGGTGTCTTTCTTAATTAGGTTCTGCAAAGGTCGGACCATTTCAGAGAAGTTGGGGACAAATCTTCTCACGAAGTTAATTTGGCCTAAGAAAGACTGCATGGATTTTTTGGATGTAGGAGGGGGAAGTTTTGTGATGACTTGAGTCCTTTCGGGGTCAATAATCATCCCTTCACTAGACACAATGAATCCTAGGAGTTTACCCTGCTCTACTGCAAAGATGGACTTTTTGGGATTCAAGGAGATGTTGTATTTACGACATCGCAGTAGGACGGCTCGTAAGTGAGCTAGATGATCGTTTTTGTTTTTAGAAAATACAGTTACATCATATAAGTAAACTACAATGGACTGATTGATTAAGCCTCGGAAAGTAATGTCCATTTCTCTCTGAAAGGTGGCACCAGCGTTAATCAATCCAAAAGGCATTTTGCGATAAGCATAAGTGCCCCACGGGGTACGGAAGGTAGTTTTTAGTTGGTCTGGTGGGGACATCAGGACCTGGTTGTATCCTGAGAAACCATCTAGTAGGGATAGCCTCTCAGAACCAGATACATGTTGAAGGATCTATTCCATGGGGGGGACAGGATAGTTGTCTTTATTAGATGCTCTATTGAGGTTTCGAAAATCGACGCAAAGTCAGATTTCCCCATTTTTCTTCCGAACTGGGACAAGGTTGGAAACCCATTGAGTGTGTCTAACAGGAAAAATTATCTTAGCATTTAGGATATTAGTCAATTCTTTTTGGACGGTCGGTTCGAGTTTGGGGTGCATCTTCCTCAGTTTTTGTTGAAAGGGTAAGGTTTGGGGTTTCATCGGGATGACATGCTGTATGATATTAGGGTCAGAAGTTTTGAGGTCATCGTATGTCCAAGCAAAGACATCTTTAAATTATTTGAACAGTTTAATGAATGCAGTTTTTTCTTGCCGAGAACATCCCAAGCCTAGACTAATGCATTGAGGATTTTCATCAGTTCCTAAGTTCACTTTTTCGTAAGATAATGAGGAACTATTGGTTTTACAGTTGACCGTCTTTTTAAATTTATCTTCAAAATCGTAAAACTTCTCTAATCTAACTATAGACTTGGGTATCGAGTTTACCATATCGGATAAAGCTTCAGGAGTTTTCGAATCGGGTATTACCGTAAAATCGTGCAAATTGTCATCGTGCGTGCGTTCATCTATCACCACGCCTTGAAAGGTTTCTTCCATGTGCAGAAAGTTGATAATCTGTTGATCATCATCAAATACTCTCCAGTTCATGATGTTGTCCGGAACGGATGGCCGAAACAACAGCTCAACGGAGAATGCGTCTGGGGATAAGCCTTCTGCAGGAAGAAGTTTAGAAGCTACATTAGCCAATAAATTTGCTTCAGAGTTATTCAGTCTAGGGATAGAATATGTATTGAAAGCGGAAAATTTATTCATTAAACTCCATACCTTAGACTGGTAACTTTTGAGATGCGGGGAAAGACAGTGGATAGAATCTCTTACCTGTCTAACCACTATTTCAGAGTCGCCAAAGACAGCTAGATTTTGAATGTTCATATCCACATATTTTCTGAGACCTTGTAGTAAAGCCTCATATTCTGCGGTATTGTTGGTACATTCAAATTCCAACCTACAAGCTATCAATGTTTTTTTACCTGTCGGATCGATAATGACGCAACCTTCTTCGGCTCCTTCTTTGGATTTTGACCCGTCGAAATACAAAGACCAAATTTGATTTGCGTTGGGTTCATGAGACCGTTGTGTGGAAGTTGTTGGCTGTGCGTATACTGCAATCTCGGACTGTTGTTCTGGATTGGTGACAGGTGAAACCTCAACCATGAAGTTGTTGAAGAACGTGTCCATCCCTTGTACTTTAGGTGTATCCGCAGGAGGTGTATATGGTTCGTTGGGATCGTTTAAATCTGTGACCTTGAACTTAAGGTAGCGCTCACGATTTACTTTGATCTTGTTAGGCTTGTCGTTCTCTGGAAGCCATAGGTGGGACCAATCTGTCGCGAAGTAACCGTGTAGCTGCTCCGACCAATCCCTGCTCAAAAACAGACCATACACTTGTGGAATATCCACAACAATTATATTAATAACTTGATGAACCTTGGGGTTAGACGATAATCTGATAAGCACATTCTTTAGTTCGCCTATAACTTTAACATTTGTCCGATCAAGCTGTATGATTTTTAAAGTCGAGGTTTCAACTTCGGCGTTAATTTTCTGGCAAATGGACCAAGGCATCACATTGGATAATGCTCCTAAGTCTACCATACAATTATGCACGTTTCTATTAAAAATCTCGAAAGTTAACAGGAAAGGGGGTACATTTTTGCAAGTATTAAGGGTAGTAGCTTGGGGTTTTTTACTCGCAGTTTCTAAAGCTACTTTATCTACATTATTTACATTATTTACAATACTTACAGGAAGGCTTCCTTTATCTTGAAGCTCAGGATTATTTTTAGTGGAAGTCTTCTGTGGAACTTTGCTTTGCACAACCTTGTTACCACTTGAATTACCATTCTTTTCGTTCTCTGAAATATTTTGCAACATTTTTTGAAGCAGAAATGGAAACTTCAATAACTCATAAATAGAAATGTTAGCCTTTAACTTTTTAAGATCTTCAACAACATCATAATCTAAGTTAGGGTTCACATTACTCTGTTTAGTATCAGTTGATTTAGATTACTTTGGAGGTGAAGTTGTAGTGTTTTCGGTAGAAGGTTTGTTTGTTGTCTTACTCCTAGTATTATAAGGGTGAACAGTCTCGAAGTTAGCTTGAAAGATGTTATCCGAGAAGTGTCCAAATATGTTAGGAGTAGAATCTTCTTATTGAACTGTCTCTTGTTCAATTACCTCCTCAGGAATCTCAGGAGGCATCAAGTTATCTTGGGCTTCTAAAATTGTTTGAAGAGCACATTGCAAACTTTCTAGGTTAAGGCCCTCGGTGGTTGGACTGGGTCGGTTGGTAGAAAAAGGTTTCCGGAAAGGAGGTTTGTAGGGTCCTTTACTCGAGGAAGCTTCTTTGGTTGACCTTTTTAAGTCGATAACTTGATTTGACAGTTTTTGAACAACTTTAGTTAAGTTCTCCAAATCAGAATTTTCAGGTTGTGTTTTACTTTGAGTGGGTCTGGAGAGGATTTCGATCTTCTTTTTGGGAGCAGAACTAGTCTCTGTTTCGTTGCTGGAAGAGTCCTTAAGTCTAAGTATATCTTTTTCAATCTGGCTAGCCTCTTCGAAGGCCTATAACAACGTGGCTTTCTTAGACCGTTTAACCCAAATAGCTATACTTTGAAGCAAAGCTTTAGTGTAGTAAGATATTATAAGAATCTTAGCAGGCATAGAATCTGCAGGGATTCGGTTTTTAAGTGTTAAGGATCTTTGATTAAAGTCTTTAACTTTTTCTTTTGGTTTCATTCTTAAGCTAGAAAGATCCATGACTAGGACTTCTGGAGGTTTACCGTCTCCAAACTTTTCCAAAAAGCATGACTCGAACTTTTCCCAAGACACGATGGTTTGGGGTTGTTGGGAAAAGTACCATGTGGATGCATTACCCTCAAAATTATAAGGGAACAACCTAGAGACAACGTCTTCATGTTTGACATTGCGGAGTCTTATGGCTAACATAAAAATTTTAATGTGATCTTCAGCGATCTGTTTTGAGTCAGGATCGAACTTGGGAAGCCATTTCTCTGAATGTTTAGGTAAAGGGTGCTGGGCTCCAGGTACAGCTACAACATCCTGGTCAAGCCAAGGTCTAGCAAGATTGTTCTAATTTTCCATTGGGATAATAGGTGTGGAAGGATGAGAAGGTGAATTGCCTTCGTCTGAAGAATCTCCTCCAGAAGAGGAAGGAGATGATGGAGGTGGTGAAGGAGGTATCCCAGATCCTCCTGCAGTAGGATTTAAGATTGGATCTGAAGGATTCATAGCGAGGTTAGTGTCACCTAATTGTTCTCTGATATCAGAGAAGTCTAAAGGTTGGCCCCAAAAACAGTTTGGTTGCCTAAGGCGAGCTAAGGCACTATGTGTTTTAATAAGAGATTGACGAACAATCTCTTGTATGTCACCACCTGTAGGATTAGGGGTTGCTAGCTCAACTGTGATCTGTGGATCGTTGGTTGAAGTAGTTGTTGTTTGAAGGGGAATATTATCGTTTGAATGGATTCTGGTCACTATAGGTGATCGATTAGGGGGGGAGGAGTCTTGCGACCGCCTCATGCTATTAATTAAGTTCAGGCCCTCCTTCTAGCGCCATTTGTTGACAGGCGAAATTGACCGTCCGTCAAATGGGAGAGTGGAACCGGTCCGAGGTTGTCTAATAACCCAAGCCGTTTGGAATGAACCACCATGACGGGTTTAGTGGCTCCGTTAGCCGGTCTAAGGTCCTAAGAAAACCAAAGAGAAAACTAATCTAAACTAACTAATCTAACTAAAAAAAATTAAAACAAGCTAAACTAACTAACAATAAACAAAAGGAACTAATCTAACTAATCTAAAGAAAACTAATTATTAAACAAACTAACTAATAATAACTATTAAAACAAAGTAAACTAATAATAACTATTAACTGAAAAATGACTTATTCACAAAATGTACAGTATCTACAATGCACAGATTTAAATAAAACCTGAAAAACTCATTGTATTCTGCCCTAAGACAACAACAGATATTTTTGTTGATTTTATAATTTTATAAACAAGGAATGAAACATAAAACTAACTAAACTAAACTACTAATACACTAATTCTAACTACTAATCTAAACTACACATATATCTAACTAAACTACTAATATACTAAACAAATAAATAACAAGCTGACCTGGAAACGCTCCAGGTTTGTCCTGTGTATGATGATCTTCTAAGCTGATCAGATGGAGGAAACCTGCACCGAATAATCCATAAGGTTCTCGTAAACGATAGTTGCAATGCTCTTTAAGTTTGTTTACAGGACAAACAAGACATAAAAATCACAACAATCATATGATTTATAAATCTCTACAATACGGTAAACCTGTTATGTCAAGACTTATACAAAATAATTCAATTAGTGATGAAGAGAAATCTGTCATTCACAAACTGAATCAAGTAATTGTTGTATTTTTAAGTACTGGAAGAAATTAGATATGGATGAAACATTGATTAATACATATCATTCTGCACAAGACTGTGATAGCTAAAGTATTCATTAATCTAATGCAAAATTGATAAACATAAACATGAAACAAAAGATTGATATTATGAAAAGTGAAAGCTGTAGAAGAACATCAACTTCTGTCTCTGTTGTATTAGAAATCCATATCCTGGTTCTCCCACAAGCGAGGATGATCCTTATTACAAAAATAATAAGTATTTATAAGTTTTTCCACAGGGTAAAACCTCCCTGTGGAAGTTATAAATCTGTTTACAAAAATTTGGGAAGATCTCCCAAGTTCAACTAAACTAGGAAACTACAATAAAACTAGAAACACTAATATCCTCTAAACTGTCCATCAAATTCCATGCAATTCGAAATCACCTGAAAAGGACAGAAATGAACAAATTAGAAGGATCTTTTATTAATAAAATGATAGAAAAACTAATTCTACAGACTAGCTACAGAATCATCTGATTCTGTAGCTGGTCTAAATAAGGTACAAAATCAACATTGAAATTAATTGAAAATCTTGTAAAAGATTTCAATTTAATTGACATTCAATAGTAATTTGAAAACGAATCATTTAATTTGAATTTGTTATGCAATTCGAAATCGAACAGGATCCAAATCAATTGAATGATCACAAAGATAGTCGTACTCTGTTTCTTGTATCACCACAAAATTGAATGAACAAAACCATAATCCAATCATTGTGAAATCGTATGATATCAATTTGGAATCGACACAATCAAAGCGAATCACGTACAATCGTTATTCTATCTCATCAGCAAGGGATATGATCAAAATCGAATAAGATCGTTATCAAATCATTATCGCTGTGTTAACATAACCACTAATAGATTAATTCAAATTGGCGTGAAAATCAATTTAAACAAAATCGTAACAGGATCGATTGATTAACAACCGAATTCATAATTTGTTATTGCAAATTGGGAAAATGGGATTGATCGATTTTGATCAAAATGAAATCGTTCCAATCGAATGAATCACTACTGGGTTTGACCAATCTGTTTTACAATTTTAAAACCAGACAGAGCAGTAACCATAATTGGGATCCAATTCCTTAAAATGATCAAACTAACAATGATCAGATCAAGCAAATCAATCGGTTGGATTTAACAATAGTCATTGTTCCATAATTCGGGTGTATTTGCACAGGTTTAAAGAGATCACTGTTTTTATAAAAACAAAGTATTTCTAACCAAAATGAACTGAACCGAGTGGTACTTCTGATTTGGAAAATCTTATGACACAGCATATCATAACAAGTACACTCCCAAAATCATTTGACAAACACAGCATGCGAATCATACGAGATCGAATCTGAGCACAATCGTATTCTAAATTGAGTATGGAACTTCTCGTGCGGAGTAAATACAAAACGAATTGTATTGAAAACACACCATTACTTTCGTTACTTCACTCAGACAAACTTATCAAATGAAATCCAAACGAATAACCAAAAAAAATCTATGAGCAAATCATATACCAAATCAGAATTCCTTCTATTTTTATCAAAACGAAACCATGTACAGGATGATCACCGAATGACAGAGGCATTTGGATGAGTGACTGAGCTATTTAAAAACTGAATTCAAATCATTACATCAAACTAGATTATTTACAAAACAAAAATGATGTCAAGACCATACCTGTATAGCGACGAGGCTGCATTGATTATGCCAGTTTGGAATTTACCATGGTCGTGGCTGATTCCACGTTTTTTAAAAGGATGGAGCCGGTTGTCTTTTGCTTTTTATCTGTTGCTTAGAGCTTGGCCTTTTGACTGGTTAGCACTGCAATTTGATCTTTCAATGATTGAATCTTCAACTGGAGTATGGGAACATCAGTGTAATATCGTTCCAACCATGAATCACATTGGTCGCAGGGTGACTGTGTGGATTTAGAAAGAGCAGGCGAGGTTTTGGCCAAATGGTCGAGGGTTTCAGGAGGGAACTTAATACTTGGGTAGCTAGGGTCATTTGTTAGGCAAGGGGGAAGGTTAGATATGAAATCATAAGGGGGCTCGGGACATAAACTCTACGAGTAGGGGTACTCGCTGGCCAAGAAACATTCAACATCAGAATCAGAATCCTCACTTAGGATGATAAGGTTGGACTCGACAACGGGTTTCGGTTTGTTTCTGGCCATTCTCAAAATGAGCCGGGCATTCCTTTTTCCTTTGGCAATAGCAGTAGGGGTTTCCTTGGGATTTTTGCTCATAGGTTTCTTTGTAGGCTCGGACTTGTCAGTTCCAATGTCTGGTAAGTCAATAGGAGGGTCGTCTGAGGGTTTAGGTAGTAATACATGTAAGGGTACAGGTAGCTCGACCTTGGCTTCAATTACCACAGGCTTATCAACCGGGATAGGGTCTAAATCCTCAAAGCCATTCCGAGCTACGAAAGCTTCCCAGCTATCACTATGCAAACTCAAATGATAACTGATGATAAGTTTAATAAGCCCATGATGGAACAGGCTGTTGTCATCCTTCTGTCTTTTAAATCTTTTAGACATCTTATATAAGCTGCGTTGAAAGTAGAAAGGCATTTTTAGAGGATACCCTATAAAAATCATCAGCAAATGCAGGTGGTAGAGGAACACAAGCCCGTATCGACCTTCACAGGTCACAAACCGCTTGACTAGCATTAATGTATCATTCCATTGTGGTTTAAGTGCAGAGATGGGCATACCTCTGTCACAAGAGGTGACTTTGCGCGAGAGGAACAACAGTGTCCATGGGACCTCCTCGACCTTACAATTCTTGAACCAACGTTGTCCTGTGGCAGGTAACCCCGTGGCAAAACTGATAAATTTCTCATCAATTTGCAATTGTATATCGCCAACCTTGTCTCTACAGCCATCGAAGGTCATGGAAAACTGTTGTGCTACACAGAGGTTAAAATCCTCAAATCGTTTTACGAAGGTAAGCCACCCATTGTCCTCCAAATCTTGGTGGGCATTGTCAAACATTAACAGAGCTTGGTTTCTGTTTGGCTCAATACGCACGATTGTTGCCATCGAGTCGATCACATAGTAAACCGAGGGTTTGGATCACAATACTCACACAGGAGAAGAGATGCGCGAGCTAGCAGAAGTGAATGATGATCAGTGGTAGGCATAAATGCCATCGTGCGAAGGTGGTGGAGTTATTCACTGCCATGCATAACCATTATGGTCAAAGTACAACCGTCGGTTTCAATACTCATGTCACTTAGCTTCCCAATGAAACAATGGTAAGTGTATAAACAACGCATTTAATCAATGTTATACCGAAGTTTGAAACCATTAATCATACGATTCAAAACTAAAATCATATGTTTAACCATGCTCCATTGCATTGTAACAGCTCATATCCATCGTTTAACCAATGTGCCAATAGGTAATCATATAATCATTTGTATCAACAAGTTTGACCAACGTGCCAATAGTTTTATAAACACGATCATAGGTATCATATCAAAGATATATGTGAGAGATTTAACCATAAGACCAGTGCTTTTTTGTGAAACCAATGGTTAAGTAGGCCACATAAAAACATGTAAATCTAAGAGTCAACGCCTTACAAACTTATAAAACCAAATTACCCAATCAATACAAGAATGTCCAATGAGTACAGTTAGGAAGTTTTTCCAGCTACAGAATGATAAGCGAAATGTAGGCACAAAGGGCATATCAATAAGAAGGATGACGACAGTTCAAACAATGATTCTAACGCGGCTTCTAAAGACCAATGTTTTCACGCTTACAGTCATGAAAACAAACCAAAAATAATCGCACATAAGACGCAAAGAATAAAAGTGTCGTTCATCTAAGAATTGCGACGAAAAATCGATGTTTGCAAACATTGGTGTAGGCAGCTTAAAAGACAAATGGAAAAATGTGATTTGGCTGCCAACAACTGTCAAAGCCCTGAGTCGCGAAGTCACGATAAATATATAAACATAATTAATTAAACACTTAATCTGATTTTATCCTCCCTTTTAATTAAAACATATCATCGCGATCCCGCGGTTTCGCAACTCGGCATACAAACTTCCTGGAAGCTATACCTTCGAAGCTCCGAGTCGCAAAATTGTGATATAAATAATCACGTAATTAATTAAGAACCTAATCACAATTACCTTTTTATTAACCAAAGTCAATCATCTCAATTTATGGTGTTAGAGGTTCAAAGGGTTAAAGAAAAAATTCCCAATGCAACGAGTACCGAAAGATTAATTAACTTTGATAAAACCTGATTAATTGAGCTAAGCCAGTATTTCTCATGATTTGATGCATGCACAGTTTACGAGGCAATCTTAATTCTTCCTTACGCCAACTGACATTTCGAACCGCCAAAATTTATTGCATTAATTAGAAACAAGGCGAATCGACAAGTAAAGATTAGATTTTTATTGCTAAATTTATATTTAAGCATGATTTGACCGATCTGTTATTAAAAAGTACCGAGTTTTTGAATATATAGAGTTGTTATTCATTATCACAGATTCATTTCTATATTACGCAGAGCACACTTTTCTCAGCGAACTAATTTATGTATGTGTACATATTTTTATCGCAAAAGAGCTAAAGCAGAATCTCCCGTCATGGCCCCGCGAAAAGCGTCTAAAGGAAACATTGAGGTTTTGGGACAAGGTTCAGACAATGTCGTTTATACTTCACCTCAAAGTGTCGACTCTGTCCCGAACTGGTCGTTTGTTTCTGATGTTCTACAGGCCGAATTAGTAGATTATTCTGATGATTCCAGTGACAATGAAAAAGACGACATAACCACCAAATATAAGATCGTCGTCCAATATGGAATGCATAAAGTAGCAGCCAGGCCACTACTTCTCCCTTACTATGATATGGTCCGGTGGGCATTATACCATGTGGACATACCAACCAGAACCATCATCAATGAGCAGAAGGTCACCATTGGGACTTTCAGACCTGAACAATTGCAGGCTATGTACAAGTTTCCTACTGTGTCGAACCTTACATACGGTGTTGAATTCTTGGAGAAGTTCAAACATAAGGAATGTGTGAAATATGACAAGACTATGTCCAGCTTAATCAGAGATTGGGTTTCACACCCTGTGAAGTTTAGGGCAGACAGTAATGGTATATATTCAATAGCTTCCTTGGAACCACCGTTCAAGTATATAGCTATGATGACCTGCAGATTATACAGGAGAGAGGACACCTCACATTTCTTTCTTCAATGGGTGCCTATAATACATCAAGTCACCGAAGGATGTTCCTTCGACTGGGCGAAAATGTTGTCTGATAGCTTGACCAGTCGAGTTACAAAGTATCGGGCGCAGAAAGAGAGAGGAAAGATTGCTTCATTTTTTATGTCCACATACATTATGGACGTCGTGTGTTTTCTAACACCCTTTCCCTTAATGAGCTTGAGTTGGACTCCATCAGAGGCCAAGCCCATCCATGTCTATCATTCAAAATTGTGGGAAAACAAAGCGGCAAATTTTGTATATGAAATCTTTAACTGGGTAATGGTACCACTACATGTCACTATTTTCGGCCACCCACCACTCAGGATCTCAGACAGTATAGTGATGAATTTGAGTAGTATAGATGACTGGTATGTAGAATTTGAATTCTCATATCTCAATTTTTTTGGGGCTTCTATTCCCCCGCATGAATTGCCATTATTCATACTCGACAAGATGGCTTTTCGTGAGGTTGCTAGACAAGCAGTAATCGGTGGCATAAGCAAGGAGCTTAAGGGATATTCAAAGAAGGTATGACCACCTTTTCCTGTTCATTTAAATTCATATTCTTTGTTAGATTTCGGGCATGCTAAAGCTGAGGCAACAACCTTGAAAGACCTAAAATTGGTTCTTACTGAATTCAATAAGCATGATCCATAAAGGGTCGTAAGTAATCATCTGGCCAGTTGCAGACTCAAAAGGTTCGAACATGAAAATTCACCCTCGGATGACATTTTCCGAGGCGCAAGATCTTATGCCGAGATTTTGGCTCGAATACAAACCCTAGCACCTGAAGAGAGGGGTGATGTTCTAAAATTCCAAGAACATCGACGCAGTTGTCTTCCCGCAGTATTGTGAGGTGAGAATCCGAGTACGGCAGAGGTGAAACAAAAAAAATCCGAAGGCTCCAAAGATACGACACCCAGCCAAGAAAAACACCAGGACTGGGAGGAGAAAACTAAGAGTCCGAAAATCAAGATAAAGACTCCTGACCCACCGAAAAAGCATACTCCGGTTACTACTCTAGGGCAACCAACTAAGAAAATCGGAGATCCCATTGCATCCATTACTCCCTTCCAGTCATCCCAGGGAAATATTGATGCAGGGTGCATTTTAAATGAAGAATTGAGACCTATAAGGATGGAAGAGATCCCTCCAAATGGGTTCTTCTTTGATAAGAAGAGAAAGGATGTGGTAAAGAGAGAATTCTATTAGGAAGGGGAATCAATAACCAAGAAATACAAAGTATTGACTGATGGGAAAGACAAGAAGAATGAACATTTCACGATAGAAATAGCCGAGACATTAGGGGCATATGCCACAGCGAATCAATTTTCAGTTGGGGTTTTGAAAAACCAGCTAAAGCGAAAAAATCACCTCATCAAAACCCTAGAAGCCAGACTAGCCATAGTAGAGGAGGCTGCCAAGGACCAGGCGAGTGTAGGGATAGAACAAGCAAGGTTGGCTGATAAAAGTGAGATAGAGATGCTCAAGACTAAGCTCGAACAAGGAGATTCGGTGGTTCAGAATGGTCAGATACAAGTGGGCCAGAAAAAAGACTTGATCGAACAACTACAGGCTAGAGTGGAAATCGCCGAAAGTAAAGTTATAAATATCGAGATGTTTCAGTCCCAGGTGATGGAGATTCAGAGCAGAGTTTCTACGGCCCAGTGAAATTTAATCGCCAAGGTAGAGGTGATTCGAGACAACTACTTACTTGTTAATCAAGTTTTGGAAAATTTATCTGTCAGAGAAAGAGAAGCTGGAGCAGCTCGGGTCGCTTTTCAAGAGGCTGTAATAGATACAAACAACAGGGAATCGAGAAGTACTCCTAGGTTTTCCATTTCGGAGAAGACCAGAGGAAATATTTTTTTTAAATAATGGGAGCACAATATCTCAGAGGGTAAGTTGCAATCTAAGAGGGTAACTAAATATTTAGAAGAGGGTTTTGGTTCTATAGATGGTAATATGTTAGGCATTGATAGTGAAGGTAATGCCGAGGCATTGAGTCAAATGAATATAGCGAAAATCTCACTTGATTTAAATGAAAAAGAAGAAATATATTCGGTCGAGATCTCACAAGTAACTATTGCAGACATAGTTCAAATAGATAAATGTATGATTAAACCAAGTGTACAATTGTGCGCTATCGACAACATAGATAGACAGATGGAAGAAAGGTTACCGCAATTAGCCCGATATTGTTACTCTTTTGAAGCCAATTGTCAAGTAGAACCGTCAAGGATGATATCTCGGCTGGTGGAAAGGTGTGTCACTTGTACCGAGCATGCGCGAGGACAAGTTTCTGGCACCAAATAAAGACAGAGATGAAGAAATGGAACGATTGCTCTCCTCCTTATCATAACTGAAAATTTTGCAATGATTGAGATTCCATCTTATGTAAAACTGCATAAATATACCGTAGAAGGAAAGATAAAGGGTTGGACCTTTTTGTGTCGATTGTAATAGAGGTTTTCTATTTTGAGAGTTAATATAAGGAAAATCCAAAGATTCGCAATTCAGTCACGACTGTGTTATGAGTTTGTTTCCTTGTATCTCATATTTCATTTCATTTCATATTTGTATCTGATGAATGCTTCTCTATAATTTAGTACAACCTCTACTATAGTGCATGAATTTTGGTTTTCTATATTGTTTACTATTTTTCCTCTGTACCAGCTATCAGCAGGTATAAGACTAGTCAACACTTTAAGAATTCTATATATATCTTATGCTTCATCGGGTTATTTATTTACATTTTTCTTCTTCTGTTTATACGTGATATTATCCCTTGATAGGAGCCTTACTCAATAGACATCTTAAGGTTTTCTTCCACCCCATACATTTCTATCAAAGTATAACTCAGTTACAGGAAAGGGCCTTTGGTTTGCACCCCTTTTTTCACTCCTGAAACCGTAAACTCTCTTTTATATGACCCAATTGAGACAACACTTAAATTCCCCCTGAGATTTTCTTATCTTTCTGTTCCTCCATGACTGACCCTGTAACAAGACAGCCTAATATTGAACCTGGACTGTTAGACCAAACACATATCGTGTTAAACCTTTTTGATACTATTCTTAAAACAGCCACCACCCGAGTCGAACTCGAATGTTCATGGGCAGCGATTAAATGAGATATAAACATCCAGGAATAGTTGGAAGCTAGACAGCCCCAACGCAGAAATCAGCCCTAGTTTCCCTTACCGAAGGTTGACATTTCTTCCTTCTCTACCCTTTACTCACTTTCGGATGCCTAGACAATGTACTTCTAAGCCTTAAGTACAGACTTTGGAAAAATGACATTTATTTCGTTGAAAGTGCCACCCTTTGATAGCGAACAAAGAGTGCACACCTTTTAAAGGCTTTCCAATATTTCACTTGGTGACTCCACAATTAATAAGATGGCATCTGGATGAAGGAATACTAGGAAAAACCCAGATGGTAAACATACCACACCCATTATCGACCCTGAGAAAATTTTAAAGACGAGAGGATCTCTTAAGACGACCCCTATAGTCTATCTGCCTAAATACTCGCAACTAAAGACCAAAAGTTCTTTTGAAACTTTGACGACACGCAACCCTCTCTTCGACAATAAGGATCTAACATTGAACTACTCCGAATTTAGAAGCGAAATCCGCCCGATAACCCCTACAGAACATAAAGGAAAAAGTCTTGCAGAAAATTTGTCTACTACCGATATATCATCGACTCTTCAGTTGAATTTTGCAACCTCACACGGTCTCGAAGAATATTTCACGCATCCAGCTTCCACACCCGTTGGTTCCCCTGACTACATCTCTTGCAAGTCCGAAGAGCCAAGCCCTCGCATCCCTTACCAGTCATCCTTGGATTTTTCACCCCGCGAAGAAAGTAAAGATTCACTTTTAATCTTCCAAAACCCCCTTTACAACTTTCCACTAATAATGATGGCAACTGCCGGAGGAGGAGGTGGAGGCATTGTAGGAGGAGGAGGTGGAGGTGCTCCTGGGGAAGAAGCTGGAGGCCAAGGGCCTACCCCCCCTCCCAGAGTGTTTGCAAAAGTGGCAGCAAGATACGCTCCCTTGGTATTGCTCGTTCCTCTGCACGACCTTCCCGAAAATTATATAAAAAATTTGCCAAAATTCACTGGGGAAGGAGATCTGACCGCAGTTGAACACATAAATTTCTTCGATAAATTCACAGACATCCTAGGTCTCGAACATGAGGACGTGTATTCGAGGCTTCTCGTCCAAACTTTCAAAGGTCAGGTCCAAACTTGGTTTCGGAGTTTACCTGTAGGATCTATCTTGTCCTATGATGCCTTGGAAGATGCTTTCCTTAGACAATGGGGTGAAAGAAAGGACCACCTATATTATTTAACCGAGTTTGGGTCTTTAAGAAAAAAGAATTCAGAAACAGTTATGGAGTTTATTCAAAGATTCAACAAGTTGTATAACAAAATCCCAGCCGAGGTTAAACCATCCCAACCCGCAACCAAAGTAACTTTCGCGGGGGCATTCGAACCAGATTTTGCACTTCTTCTATAAGAAATAAGGGGTGCTACTCTAAACCAAATGCAAGATGACGCTGTAGAAATTGAGTCAAATATGATGGCTTCTGGTAAGTTAAAATCTAAATTAGAAACATGAAATCGAGAAAATAGATGCTTTAGAGAACAAGCAGGGTTGTCAGGGTCTAATAGATACACAGATGACAAAGTAGACAATATGGCTAGGGTAATTAAGGAACTATATAATAAAATATCCAGAATGGAGCTAGAACAAGCCAAAGTTGATTCTTTCACTAAAAAGGATTTCAAGAGGAAACCCAACCCCCCGAACCAGCAAAGACAGATAAAAAGGAAGATAAAAAAATACAAACTCCCCTAAAGAACGAAAATTTTATAGGAGCGAATGATCTCCAAGATTTCAGAGATTCGGATAATGATGTCACAAACTTCGGTGATGACTACACACAACTGTATATGACTAGAGAAGATTATGAAAAATCTCTAAACACTCAACAATCGCCAGTTAAGGGTGAAGACAGAGATCATACTGACCTTCGTAGCTCTCATGAAGAAACTGAAATGATAATGGTTGAGGTCCAACTTAAGTATAATTTGAGATCTAAGAGTAAGCCCATTTCAACTACTCAACCTAATAAAATTCTCCAAAGAGGTCAAAATTATGAGCCTACTCTGGAAGAAACCCTATTACCTAAAAACAAAGTGAAAGTAGTAAACACACAAGAGTCCGAAGTGGGAAAAGTTGAGACCCAAACACAAGGTACCGAAACAACTAATAAAAGTATGCCTTCAACTAAGACCATGAGTAATAAAGCGGTCCAGACGAATAAGTTGGAAAAGAAGGATTTGGAAGTCCCAACTAGAGAAATAGACAAGGTGAGTGGAGTTTTCAGTTTCGAAAACGAGATAAATAAAATTAAGATACCAATCCCTCTGGTAGAATTAGCAAAAAACCCAGTTTATCAAAAGTAGATTACCAAAGTGATAGGTGTCTCAGAGCTAGAAATCCAGTCTGACGTTTTAAACTTGGAAGATGATAAAACCAACATCACTTTTGGTCCACATTTTGAAGGGGCCAAAGACATCGTTTCTCCCTTTTATATCACCTTAAATGTATACGATCAACTGCTACATAATTGCATGCTAGACTCCAGATCCTCCCATAATGTGATGCCTAAAATTATTATGGACAAATTGGGTCTCCAGATCACTAGACCTTACGTAGATCTTTACTCTTTTGACTCAAGAAGAGTTAAGTGTATGGGAATGATAAAGGGTTTAGTAGTTACCCTGTCACAGGTCCTAGTTAAGAGTATCTTGATGGATGTGGTTATTACTGATATTCCCCCCAAGTATGGCTTACTGTTGTCTAGGTCATGGGGAGCCAAGCTGGGGGGTTCTCTTCAACTAGATATGATGTTCACCACAATTCCTGTGTTTGGTGGGAAATTTACTCGATTGTACAGAGAGACAAGGTTAGCATATACAGTAAGCGACCCTCAAAATCCGAACAATTTCCCTATTTACATTGCAGATCAAGATTTAGGAAATTGTATCTTATATTTTGACGATAGTTTAGATGGTTTTCCAGAAGAAAACGATATAGAACAGGAAGAGTCAGGTTACATGACCGAGGATATGTGTAGCACCGATATCTGGAAAATGTTTTTTGACGGTGCCTCATCTTGTGAAGGGGCTGGTGCAAGAGTTCTTTTAGTGGCTCCCAAAGGAAAGTTCGTTGTTCCTTTTTCTTACAAACTGCAATGGGATATAGATTATATTAACAACGTATGTGAATATTAAGCATTGGTCTTAGGATTAGAGGCTGCCAAGAAGCTAAAAATAAATAACCTAGAGGTATATGGAGATGCAGAGTTAATAGTCAAACAAATAAATCGGCAGTACCAAGCCAAGCATCCCATATTAAGATCATACAAGAATTGTGCCTGGGATCTGATGGAAAACATTTTCTCGTCTGTAAATGTCCACTTCATCCCAAGCGCAGAGAACTTACATGATGATGCATTAGCTAAAGCGGATTCAACTTTCACTCCTCCTACAACCTTTAAATTGAAGTATCACATAGAGATAAGACACAGACCATCTATACCAGATAATATCTAGCACTGGCAGGTTTTTGAGGATGACAAACAAATTAAGAAGTTTCTTGAAGTAGTAGGTGAATTTTCCGAAACTCATGCAGACCAAGAAAATCAAAATGACCAGATATGGATCATGCAAGAAGGGGAGGATCCTCAAGCTTTTCGAGACAAAATCGCAAATCATCATATGCTTGTCCTAAAAAAAAAATAGATTCTGAAGGGACTGATCCCTCTGGAAAGACTGTTTGATCAAAATGACATACCTGTAAAATCCACCTTACAACCCCAACCATAAGAGGTTGAGGACTGTGACATAGGAACCAAAGAAGAGTCCAGGATGGTTAAAATATCCAAACTTCTCCCCCCTAAAATAAAGGACAAATATAAGGACCTACTTAGACAATTTAAAGACGTTTTCGCCTGGTCTTATGATGAGTTAAGAACTTATGACACTACCGTGATCGATCACAAGATACCTTTAAAACTTGGGGTCAAACCTTTTAGACAAAAGATTAGGCAGATCAACCCTATTTTGTTACCTGTGGTCGAGAGAGAAGTGAAGAAACTTTTGGAGGTGAAAATTATAGTACCTCTGAGATATTCTGACTGGGTGGAGAATCTAGTCCCGGTCAGAAAAAAGAGTGGAGAAATCAGACTGTGTGTGGATTTCAGAAATTTAAATAAGTCCTCTCTTAAAGACAACTATCCATTGCCTAAAATGGATCATGTGCTAGAAAGGGTAGTTGGGGAAAATAGAATATCTATGATTGACGGTTTCTCTGGATATAATCAAATTGCCATGAATGAACAAGATAAAGAAAAAACAGCTTTTACTACTCCTTGGGGTACGTTCATGTATGATAAGATGCCTTTCAGTTTGATGAATGCAGGAGCCACGTTCCAACATGCAATGGACATCGCTTTCATCAGAGAGATGGATAAGTTCGTAGTCATATATCTCGATGATTTAACAGTCTTCTCCAAATCCAACGAAGAGCATCTGGTACATCTGAAACAAACATTCGAAAAATGTCGTAGGTTTGGTCTATCCTTAAACCCCAAGAAATCACACTTCGCTATTTAAGAGGGTAAATTACTGGGTCATATTGTATCTAAGGATGGAATTAAGATTTATCCTAAGAGAGTTGAAGCAATAGACACTATAAAAATTCCTAGAAATGTAAAAGAAATTCAATCTTTCTTGGGAAAAATAATTTTTTTACGAAGATTTGTCCCAAATTTTGCTGAAATTGTAAAATTGATCATAGATATGATGAAAAAGAACATCAAAGTAAAGTGGACAACAGAATCCAAAGCTTCATTCTCACATATTAAAAAATTAATAGCCGAGGAATCTGTATTGGCAAGTCCCGATTATCTGAAAGACTTTCTTATTTTTTCATTTGCCTCCGAACACACGATTGTTGTGGTGCTCCTCCAAAAAAACAAAGAGGGTTTCGAACAGTTGATCGCCTTTTTCAGCAAGAGTCTCAGAGATGCAGAACTTAAATACGATATAATAGAAAAACAAGCATATGCCATGGTTAAATCACTGAAGGCATTTAGAACATATGTGTTGCACTCCAAGATCATTGTGTACGTACCAACCAGTTCTGTGAAAGATATTTTGGTACAACCAGACAGTGACAGGAAAAGAGGACGATGGTTCGCCATGATTCAAGAATTTGACTTGGAAATCAAACCTACTAAATTAATAAAAGGACAAGGCTTGGCCAAATTTTTGGCTGAATCAAATCTCAGAGCTCTGGATATAAACTGCCTACAGGGATATGAGGAAAATATGAACGTAAGCAAGCTTGATGAACCAACAAGTGCAATTAAGATCGAGGAGAATTTTTCATTATCAAAATGGTACAGAAACATAGTATCCTACCTACTGACTCTAAAATGCCCAAGAGAACTATCACCATCAAAAGCCAGGACTTTAAAGCTTCATGCGGTTAAGTATTGTATTGCCGAAAATCAACTATATTAGAAAGACCCGCTTAGTTTCTTGTTAGTCTGCTTAGTCAAATCAGAAACAAAAAGGGTTATAAATGAATTTCATGAAGGAGTTTGTGGAGGACATCATGCTTGGAGGGACACAACTTACAAAATTCTAAGGGCTGGGTATTACTGGCCAAAACGCTTTTCAGACGTTAACACCAAACTCTGAGCCTGTAACCCTTGTCAGCTATTTGCAGGTAAACAGAAACTCCCGGCTCTACCTTTAGTTCCAGTCAAAACTAAATCCCCTTTTCAACAATGGGGGCTAGATTTCATAGGAGAAATTAATCTGCATTCTAGCTCCCAACAAAAGTGGATCTTAACTGCCATAGACTACTTTACTAAATGGGTGGAAGCTATTCCGACTAAGAGGGAAACTGAATCGGTGGTAATAGAGTTATTAGAAGACAATATCCTGTCAAGATTTGGCTACCCCCGAAAGATAATCACGGATAATGCCCAGGCTTTCAAATCTATGGCTATGATCATCTTCTGCCAAAAGTATAATATCATTCTTGGCCATTCTACAGCGTACTACCCCCAAGGAAATGGACTGGTTGAGTCGTCTAACAAGAGCCTGATCAATATAATTAAGAAAGTGTTGGATGAAAGAAAAAAGTCTTGGCATGTACATTTAAAGTACGCTTTGTGGGCGAATCGCATAGGCACTAAAAAGTCTATCGGCATGTCTCCTTTTCATATGGTATATGGGACAGATGCGGTGTTACCAATAAATTTGGCACTCCCTGTGATGAAGTTGTATCAAGATCAGAAAGAAGAACCTAATCATGTCACCAGGAGGATAAACCAGCTAATCGAGGTTCAACAACACAGGGTCAAAGTAGATGAAAAGATGCAGAAGTATCAAGACGACATGAAGGCATTATTCGACCGTAGGGAAAAGGATAAATATTTCCTCCCAGGTGATTTAGTACTAAGGTGGGATGCAAGGAGGGAAGAAGCAGCGAAACATGGTAAATTCAATCACCTCTGGTATGGGCCATTCGAAGTCTCGGCTCTCGAAGGAAAAAAATCTTTCCTACTGGAAAATCTAGATGGTGAAATCCTCAACGCCCCTATCAACGGGAATTATCTGAAGCATTATATGACATAAAC
>ML808452.1:152957-170501 GCA_009831015.1 Picea engelmannii
AGGGAGTTCATTTAATTTTAGATTTATATATTCATATATAGAATTTTTACTTTGTATATATATTTTCCATTTCGTTTTGTTATGTTGATTTTCTTTCGCGAATTGTCGACACCTTTCAGATAGCCCCGATAACCTTTGTATTTTCCTCTTACAGGATTCCAGCTGCACACAAAACAAGCAGGAGAAGTAAGCCGAAAGTTGGTGTCATAAATAAATCATCTTAAACAGGTGATACCAAATATTTTTGATATTGTGCAAAGAAAATGAAACGATAAGGTAAAGGTGAGATTTCCTAAAAGACTTGTTCTGAAGGGCTATTAAAGAAAACCAAGGTAATCTCATTCAGACAACAACATCGTCCGAACTAATAAATAACATAATGTTTCCTTGTTTAATCGTTTACGAAAGAATAAGACAAATTAAACAAGTCACTCAAATTAAAGAAGTCAGTCAAAGTAAAGTGCCCCCGAAAAAGATTTACAAGAGTCAGTTTTGAATTTTTGACTTCTGTTTTTCAGTCCATAAATCACTATTTGTCACCCTTTTCTGTCTTTGGGTTTACCTTTTAAAAAGTCAGCATCTTTCTGTTTCACATACGTAAGGAGAAGAGATTTCGTTTCAACCTCGAGAGCTTCAAAGCAGATTATGGAAAGAAAGCGAGTCTTCACAACCCCTCGGTCCCTTGCTAAACGAAGGGACGCTTAAAGTGATCCTGACTTTCCTAGGTTTTTCAAAAATTTAGGAGGATTGAGGCTTGCTCAAATAGAATACCCTAAGAAAGTTATTTTCCCTTTTTTCCCTGAGAATGAAGGTGTTGTGAAGGTTAAGGGAAGGTTGGTACCGAGTAATCAAAGTAAGTTGATAGACCTATAATGAAAAATATTACACAGATATCAGCCCTGATACAAACTGATTGCCCCCATCTTCGCGCTCTAAAAAAACAAATTATAAGACAGGTGGTGAAAGGAAATTCATAAATGATTGCCCCCATCTAGTCCAAGAGACAATGAAAGGAAATTCAGAAATGATTGCCCTTGTCTCAACATTTAAATGCACAAATATATTCCGAAGTGGTGAAAGGAAATTTAGTAAAAGGGGCCAGATAACTTCACCGGGGTACTGAACAGGCTCGCTGGCAGTGAAGAAATGTCTGAGATATCTGTAAGGTTGTTATACATGAATATCACTCTACTCTGGTAACCAATTCTTTAAAAAAAAAACCTGATCTACATCCCATGTTCAGACAGGGCTTCCTTTTTAAAAACATGTAATCTTCTTCTTTTGATGCAAGTTGATAGCCACAAGATCTGTTGGGTCTCCTAGAACTTTTTTGATTGTCTTAAGGCAGAATTGAATTCAGTAATGGGAAGGTGAAATTCGTGAAAGGGACTACGACTAAGTTTAAAAAAGTATCTGAGTTTGAAAATATTTTCAAAGGTAAAAAACGAAGTCTCTTTCCCCTTCGATATCCTGTTCTCAGGAACATTTTCGCTGAATTGAAGACATTGACTCCATTTACCCAATATCGGCATGTGGTCTACTGTTCTTCCCATCTTACAAGAAAATGGGATCCCTAGTTGGAGCCTATGTTGGAGCCGCCTTTGTTTTTTAGCCTGTCTTGAATTTCATGTCTTAATGCTCAAAATCGAAAGATGGTTTTCGTATTTTCCTTCTATGGTTTCAAAATCTCTGAAGTCTTATCACGCGAGCAGCAATGGTTATCATACTCTCAAGGCGAGTTCTAATTTTTGTCAAATTCCCTCACCCCCCCTTTTTTTTACCTCGGGATTTCGTATGTCGGATGCTATAGCTCACATAGTTCACAAGTCCCGAACAATGAAATAGCGAAATCGTTTTAAAATTTTACCCAGGTCAGTAATGAGAGTAAAATTTTCCTAAATTACGGTTAAGCATCATCGAGGTTTCGCATCTCGGCATTTACTAAATCCAAAAGTCTTACTGTCGTAACCTCGATAGTCGAAACCATGAATTTCTTGTTGTAGTAACTTATGTTAAGGTTAAAGGTAAAAGCTTAGTCATGGTTAAGTTCTGTCGGAAATTCGCAACTCGACGTATTTTCTTTTAAAAAAGATACATTGTCAAAGCCCCGAGTCACGAAGTCGCGATAAAGATATAAACATAATTAATTAAACATTTAATCCGATTTTATCCTCCCTTTTAATTAAAACATATCATCACGATCTTGCGGTTTCACAACTCGACATACAAACTTCCCGAAAGCTATAACTTTGAAGCTTCGAGTCGCGAAATTACAATATAAATAATCATGTAATTAATTAAGCACCTAATCACAATTATGTTTTTATTAACCAAAGTCAATCATCGCAATTTCGGGTGTTAGAGGTTCAAAGGGTTAAAGAAAAAATTCCCGATGCAGCAAGTACCGAAAGATTAATTAACTTTGGTAAAACCCGATTAATTGATCTAAGCCAGTATTTTTTGTGATTTGATGCATGCACAATTTACGAGGCAGTATTAATTCTTCCTTACGCCAACTGGCATTTCTCACTGCCAAAATTTATGGCATTAATTAGAAACAAGGTGAATCGACAAGTAAAGATTAGGTTTTTATTGCTAAATTTATATTTAAGCATGATTTGACCGATCTGTTCTTAAAAAGTACCGAGTTTTTGAATATATAGAGCTGTTATTCATTATCACAGATTCATTTCTATATTACGCAGAGCACACTTTTCTCAGCGAACTAATTTATGTATGTATACATATTTTTATCGCAGAAGAGCTAAAGCAGGATCTCTCGTCATGGCCCCGCGAAAAGCATCTAAAGCCAACATTGAGGTTTTGGGACAAGGTTCAGACAACCTCGTTGATACTTCACCTCAAAATGTCGACTCTGTCATGAACTGGTCGTTTTTTTCTGATGTTCTACATGCCAAATTAGTAGATTATTCTGATGATTCCAGTGACAATGAAAAAGATGACATAACCACCAAATATAAGATCGTTGTCCAATCTGAAATAAATAAAGTAGCGGCCATGCCACGACTGCTCCCTTACTATGATATGGTCTGGTGGGCATTAGACCATGTGGACATACCAACTAGAACCATCATCAATGAGCAGAAGGTCACCATCCTGACTTTCAGACCCGAACAATTGCAGGCTATGTACAAGTTGCCTACCGTTTCGAACCTTACATACAATGCCGAATTCTTGGAGAATTTCAAACAAAAGGAATGTGTGCAATATGACAAGACTATGTCCAGCTTAATCAGAGATTGGGTTTCACACCCTGTGAAGTTCAGGGCAGACAGTAATGGTATATATTCAATAGCTTCCTTGGAACCACAGTTCAAGTATATAGCTATGATGACCTACAGATTATACGGGAGAGAGGACACCTCACATTTATTTCTTCAATGGGTGCCTCTAATACATCAAGTCGTCGAAGGTTGTTCCTTCGACTGGGCGAAAATGTTGTTTGATAGCTTGACCAGTCGAGTTACAGAGTATCGGATTTAGAAAGAGAGCAAAAATATTGCTTCATTTTTTATGTCCGCATACATTATGGACGCTGTGTGTTTTCTAACATACTTTCCCTTAAGGAGATGGAGTTGGACTCCATCAGAGGCCGAGCCCATCCACGACTATCATTCAAAATTGTGGGAAAACAAAGCGACATATTTCGTATATGAAATATTTAACTGGGTAATGGTACCACTGCATGTCATTATTTTCTGCCACCCGCCACCCAGGATCTCGGATAGTATAGTGATGAATTTGAGTAGTATAGCTAACTGGTATATAGAAGTTGAATTCTCATATCTCAGAGTTTTTGGGGCTTCTGTTCCCCCACATGCATTACCATTATTCATACCCGACAAGCTGGCTTGTCATGAGGTTTCTAGACAAACAATAATCGGTGGCATAAGCAAGGAGCTTAAGGGATATTCAAAGAAGGTATGGCCACCTTTTCCTGTTCATTTAAATTCATATTATTTGTTAGATTTTGGGCATGCTAAAGCTGAGGCAGCAGCCCTAGAAGACATAAAATTGCTTCTTATTGAATTCAAGAAGCACGATCCGCAAAGGGTCGTAAGTAATCAGCTGGCCATTTGTGGACTCAAAAGGTTCGGACATGAAAATTCGCCCTCGGATGACATTTTCCGAGGTGCAAGATCTTATGTCGAGATTTTGGCTCGGATACAAACCCTGGCACCTGAAGAGAGGGCCAATGTTCTAAAATTCCAATAACATTGATGCAGTTGTCTTCCCACAATATTGTGAGGTGAGAATCTGAGTATGATGGAGGTGAAACAAAAAGAAGCCGAAGGCTCCAAAGATGTGACACCCAGCCAAGAAAAACACCAGGACGGGGAGGAGCAAACTAAGAGTCCAAAAACAGAGATAAAGACTCCTGACCCGCCTAAAAAGAAAACTCTGGTTACTACTCTGGGGCAACTAGCTAAGCAAATCGAAGATCCCATCGCATCCATTACTCCCTTGCAGTCAACCCAAGGAAATATTGACGTAGGGAGGATTTTAAATGAAGAATTGAGACCTATAAGGATGGAAGAGATCCCTCCAAATGAGTTTCTCTTTGACCGAATTGAGACAACACTTAAATTCCCCCTGAGAGTTTATTATCTTTTTGTTCCTCCATGTCTGTCCCTGTAATGAGACAACCTAATATTGAACCCGGGTTGTCAGACCAAACACATATTTCCTTAAACCTTTTTGATACTATTCTTAAAAAAGCCACCACCCTGGTCAAACTTGAACGTTCATGGCCAATGATTGAATGGGATATAAACATCCAGGAATAGTTGGAAGCTAGACAACCCCAACGCAAAAATCAGCCCTAGTTTCCCTTACCAAAGGTTGACGTTTCTTCCTTATCTACCCTTTACTCACTTTCAGATGCCTAGACATTGTACTTCTAAGCCTTAAGTACAGACTATGGAACAACACCAACCACCTTCACCTGCATGATGGTACACCTCCATGTCAAATTGATCTCCTCCATACAAAACTTTACCCATCCATAAAATAAATTTCCAACGAAAACTCCCTTGCCTTGCCATGCCTCGAAATCACTCCAAAACGATGTCTTCCTTCTAACTTCCTAACTTCATCAACTACTGTAACTACAAAAGAACTTCCACTTCTTGCCATTTTTGAAACCATCTTATGTCACATCCAATATATTTGAAAATTCAAGGAAATCACCACATTTCTACCACCTATGTGACCAACCAAATTTTCACTCATCCCACAAATTGTAGGATCCCCAGGTCTGTCCCATCGCTATTTCAATGATTCCTTCCATGGCACCATGGTTCACTGATGAGTCTACCCAATTCAAGTGTGAGACTAGATTGATTAGTAAATCTCCCATCTTCTTCATCACCTGCATATGAAATGTCCCAAGTCCACAAGTCTCGCACATCCAACAACCACCTCCACACTAATTCTTCGTTCGTGTTTCATTTCAACCTGTCTATAGGATTTTATGATCTATATAAGTAAAAAAATGCCTCCATTGGTTTTCCAACATATTGTCCAAAGTGCTCCAAGGTAAACGAATCACACAACTCCCGTTTGTATTTTGGAACAAACCAACTTGTTTCTACCCCAAGTTATTTCCTTCTTTGGATTCCTATTGCAACACTCAAGTCATCACACAATGACTCAAAAAAAATATGGCTAAGGCAACCATGCTCCAAAGAACCTCATCTAAACTCCTCTCAAATGAAACACACATCTCATTGTCTTCTTCATCACAATGATCCCTTTAATGCACTTCATAAAAGAGTTAGACATCAATCCAACTTGTCCCCAACTCTGTAACCAAATATACCTAATTCCACTTCTTGAAATCGGCCAAGTAGGTTTCCCCAAGTCCTCATCCACATATGCCCCCATTAGGGCACTCTTAAAAACTCTGTGATTCCAACAAAGGTCGTAAAACTCTAGCAAGTCTATGATGGAAATAGGTCTCCCTTGTCTTCGATAAAGTCTCCCCATTCTCCCTCCAAAGGAATCAACACAACAATCTAGATTGTGCCAAGAAATTGAAACAATCATGATTGTTCATGACATATTCAACAACCCATGGCTCAAGTCTTCTTACTATCATAGTTTTCACTGCTTCCATTATTGTTCTATTCTTTATTTCTTCTACACCATTTTGTTGAGGATTATAGGGAGTGGTGAACTCCCTCTTAATCCTTGCATCTCTGCAAAATATTACAAATTATTTTTAGGTGTATTCTCCTCCATTATCTGACCTGAGTATGTTGATTTTTCTTTCATAGAGATTTTCTATCAAGGCTTTGAATTCCTTGAATTTTCCAAATACTTTATCTTTTGATTTCAAGAAATAAACCCAAGTCTTGTGAGAATAATCATCAATAAATGACACATAGTATAAATACCCACTAAGATAGGTTGATGGCATTGGTCCACATACATCTGAGTGGATGAGCTCCAAGATTCCTTCCGCTTTAGTGTCTCTCTTTGGGAAAGGATTCTTTATGTTCTTTCTTTATGCACATCCCTTGCACACACTTTCATGATCAACCTTGAATTCTGATAGACCTATAACTACCTTGCTTACATATGGTAAGGATTTTTAGTTGATGTGAGATAGTCTTCTATGGAAAAGTTCACAAGGACTCTCAGTGGAGTGAGTTAAGGCTAAATCTGAGTGACCTTTTAACTTATACAAGCCACCTTCTTCTATTCCAATGAAAATTTCATCTTGTATGGTTTTTCCTTTAGGCCACATAAGAAATTCACCATCTATGAATGCAATCACAAAAACTTTCTCATCTAAAGATGAGATAGAAAGTAAGTTCTTTTTCAAACCCGGTACACATAGTACATCCTTCATTCTCATCGGGGTCCCTGAATCAAGTTTGTAGGTGGATTCTCCCACTCCTTTGATATAGTACTAGTAATCATATTTGAGTGTAACTTTCTTGGGAAAATTACTTTCTATAAGGCTAGAGAGAATGTCTCTCTGACCTATCATATGATTAGAGGAACCATTGTCTATGAGCGAAGTATCCTCTCCAAGTGTCACAAATTCTGAGAGGGCAGAAAATGAAACATAATATTCAATATCTTCTTTGGTCATCTTCGTGGGTTGCTCATCATCTTCAAATGCATGGGAATGATGTCTTTTGTTATGTCTCTTCTTATATTCTTCCCTTCTGGCGGGAAAATTCTTAGAAATATGTCCCATATTATCACAATGATAACATTGATAAGAGGAGACATCTTTTTCTCTTCTTTGACCCTTATGATATTTCTGGAATCTCCTTGGAGGGTGAGATTATTTATGGAAGTGGGTGAATCTCTTTGGGGAGTGAGATTCCTTATGGGGGTGGGTCTCCTTTTGGAAATGAGACCTTTTCTTTCCTCCTTTATCATGAGGATCTAGGGCTTGATCTTCATCCCTTAATAGTACTGCTTCTTGGTTGGCTACTCTTGCTTCTTCTTGAACACATTCTTCCCAAAGACTGTCAAATTGGATTTTCTCCTTTCTTGCATATATAGTGATGAAGGAATCCCAAGGTATTGTGAGATCATTAAGGGTTTTCATCATGATTTCATCTTAATCCAAGTTGTATATAATTTCTTCTAACTATTATTTGAAATGAGTAACCCTAGAGAAATAGTCTTGAATTGTTTCTCCTTTCTGCATCTTTGTATTCTTGAGTTGGGTCCTCAAGTTCATCTTCATGTTGATTTTCTTTACTTCATACATTCTGGTTAGGGCATCAAACGTTTCTTTAGGAGTTTTCCTAGAATACACTTGAGGGATAACGTGATATTTAATAGAGTTTGCAATGATCCTTTTAGCCCTAACCATATCTTTCTTGTACTTTTCTTTGGTTGCATCTTCTTTGGTTTACAATACATTTTATTTTATGAATTTTTCAAGGTCATTCTCTTCAAGAATGAGTGCAATCTTGTACTTCCAGGAACAAAATTTTTCCACACCTTCTAACTTGTCAAAAAGCTTGGTGTTTGCAGACATCTTGACCTAGATCTAGGAAAATGACCAGAAAATGAAAGTGCTCAGAAAGTGATTTTGAACTTACCAAGAGATGTGCTGGGCTAAGGCGAGTAGGTTGGAGTTGTTTGTTTTCAGAAAATCCAAATTTTACCCCTTGAAACTGGACCTGCACAAATCTAGACTCGTACTTCTAGTACTGGTTATGGTTTCTTGGTTTCTAGTACTAGTCAAAACTAGGGTTTGACTTTAAGGAGGCTCTGGCCACTGAAATGTTTTTCTCAAGCTACCAAGTGATGTGCTAGACTAGGGATCACTTATCTAGATAGGTTTTACACATAAATTATTCTCCAATAAAAATCCCTAATTTCCTTGTATGATAACAATGATGTTTTTAGATACCCAATGAAAGGTGCTCTATTCAATCATCTCTGAAACCATGTTAAATTTAGAGATTTTATTAATTTCTTTTCAATTTACTAGAGAATAACAACATAAGTAGGATCACTAAAAGAAACACGATCACAAGGTACACAACATTTTATCCTGGGAAACCCTCATGGGGGGAAAACCTGAGCAAAAATTCCTCAATAATAGATTTACAATACAATACCAAGACTAAGGACCAAAACACTAAAGAATATCCAACACTGAGCATGCACCTCTCTTCTCCTTCTTGTAACTGCAACTACCTCCAAAATATGTGCACTTGTTGAGTGACTGAGTGAGTGAAAGAATGAGGCTCCATCCTCACTTATTTATACTAGTTGAGGGTGTTATCGGGAAAATTGTCAAGTGTGGACACAAATCAATCCCCCTAGCTTCACTATGAAACTAGAAAAGAAAAAAAGACAGTGCACTACTCTTTCCTTATATTTCAATTATCAAATGAGAAATGGATCTAGAACATACCTTTTAAATATCGAAGATCCGACTTCGCCAATGCAATCCAAGATCTGTCGTAAGGCTTATGGAGAAATATATGCAAAGGAACACAAGACAACGAAGACAAGAATAACAGAGCCTACTTGATATGAAACTATGTATGTGGTCAAGGAATCATACAATATGGACAAATAAGATTCATATAGGAAATAAAAGTGCATCTGTATTAAATAATAGGAAAAGAGATTACAACCAAATCCTTGATGTTGTAAGTTCCCTTCCAACTGTCCCTTGTTTCCCACACACTTCTAATCCATGGATTCTGAGACTGTAGATCTTATAGCTACTCACAATCTATCTTGAAAAAGAAAGGCTCCAAGCTAAGATAGGCACAAAAACTCCAAGCTACAAAAATTACTCAAACCCAATCAAACTAAATTTTCCAAGCTAACTTTCTCCATGAGAGCTCCTCTCCTTTTATAAGATGAAGAGGATAAGGTGAGGAGGCTAAGATGATCCCACTAAATCATAAAATCAAGTAATATCCAAACCAATCAGAGGCCACCTCACCATCGAAGCTTCTCCTTCTAGAAGCATAGAGAAGATGATCATTTTCCCACGTACAAAAATTTTCGCACCACTAGAATTGAACAGAGTGTGACAACGTCATAGGCCAAGTATAATACATCATGCGACGATCTAGGATCATCGCATCCCCCGAACTGGACAAGGTGTGATGATCCTCCTTATTAGGGTTTTTACAAAGGAAAATATGATTTCATCTCTCAGGTAAATTTCTTCTCCCTTCTTTCGTCGGGAATTCAAGACATTGATCCTTTTGAAGACAATATATAGGTTTACATCATTAAAATTGATAAGGGTGATGAAAATAATGTGTAACAGAGAACCCCCCAAAGTATGAAGTTATAACATAGTGATAGCTGAAATATTTTATCGAGTGTGTGTAGGGAACAAGGAACAGGTCAGTCAGAAACCTGCCAACAAACAAGGAAATACAGTATAATAATATATCATCACTGAGGTAGGCATTCCCATAATCAGAATACAAATTACTCAAAGCATAAATTTTGACATGTGAAGATCCATGTCAAGTAAAACATGTCATGGCCACCAAACATACGTTGTGGATCCATGCCAATATGACTCAAATATGAACATAGCCACCAAAACTACACTGTGGATCTATGTGTTAAAGACTCAAATTTGAACATAGCCACGAGACATACATTATGTATCTATGCACCAATACAATCTGAATAGACTCCAATGCAACCTGAATTTGTCAAAAAATATCTAGGGTCTTCATCTCCACCACTCTATAGTATGAATCTAACCATGCAAATACATGTGTTGAAGTCGAACATGGTAGAAACCACTTGATTACTGGTCATTAGTGTATACCGTTAAAAAGTGCAAGGGAAATCACCATTAATGTAAATGAATCCCAAGGTACACCAGTACAATACAAGGGGTGTGAATTAATGAGTTGAAGTCAAACACTCGACGAAATCTCCCGATCATGGGTCAATAATGAAAACCAATTGTCGAAAGCAAGGAAACCTACCATTGAGGCATGTAGGTTCCAAGGTACCAATTAGTTTCTAATTATAATTCCTGGATAATAAGATGAAGTCGACAGGAAAAGACTCGTCACAGGAGGGCCTTAATGTATCCCCCATCAATGACATGAAATGAGTAACAAGATTTGAAGTAGATCAGAGTAACAAGTGATTTAGGACTGACTCAGGGATGGCCAATGCAATAGAAGGCTTAAAGACTGTAGAAATGGTCGACGCAATAGAAGGATTTCTGGGTTGAATTTCTCTTTGAACATTTTAATAGCGTGACAACTGTCTTAGAAACAATGACTCAACAACATGGATCACAGACCAATTTGTAATCTTATAAAGGAGTATGATGAAGAGACAAGTGGATTTTCCAACCTAGACACAAAGTGAGTGAAAGGGTGACATGGTCAAAAGAGACTCTTCCATGGAATATAGATTTAGATACATTTCTTTCCCATTTTTTCCCATTTTTTCCCCCACCATCTCTGGCAAGTACCTCTTTATTTTTACACAAGCTTGAGGAGGATGACATATGCTTGAATTGTAAGCTCATCCTTCGGATGAGTCCCTCATATTATGTTTAACAAACCCTAGGAAGGAGTGGTTTAGTTCCATATGGGTCTTTTGATGTTTGTTTTACGAGTTCAAAGAAAGAAAACTCATGGGTTTTTCATGTTTAGAGAGTCTGAAAAACACTTAAAGAAAAATCCAAAATGTTATTTTTCGTAAAGTAGTTTGATGAGACCGAAAAATATATAAAATATTGCTCAATAGACATTTTCTTCAAATGCTTTAATGAGCGTAAAAAGAACAAGATCGCTCATCCATATTTTCATGTTTAGAGAGTTTGAAAAGAGCTTAAAGGGAACTCCAGGGGGTTCCTTTTTCGTATAACCTTTACGAGTTTGAAAAATTGATAAAATTTTACTCAGTTACATTCTCATGTATTTACGAGCACGAGAAAGAACAAAGGCTACGCTTGGGATTGTTTTCATTTTTACACAAGCTTAAAACAAAACAAAACTATGCTTTGGATAGATTTTATTTTTACACAAGCTTAGAACTAGCCAAAACTATGCTTGGACATGGTTTCATTTTTACACAATCTTGAACCAGAGGAAACTATGCTTGAGGTAGGTGGTTTCATTTTTACATAATCGTGAACCAAAGTAAAAACTATGCTTGTGACTTCCCAATTCATGGTTGGTACCTAGCCCCTAGCTTAAGAAGCTAGCGGCTCAACTTCAGCATGAATTCCAGGGGCTAGAGGCATTTCCCCCTAAGCTTCATTTCGTTCAACTGCAAAGGTGGATGAAAAGAGGCTTCAAACAATAGATGTCGAACTTGACTCAAATAGAGAGGGGGAAGAATCTATTTTATTTTTTAATGAACTTGACATAGGAATAAGAACTATGCTCGAGAATCTAGGTTCAATCCCCAGACCTCTGTTTCATTTTTTAAAGAGCTCGACACAGTAAAAGAACTATGCTTGTAAGCTCTGTTTCATTTTTTAACGAGGTTGATACAGAAATGCGAAAACTATCCTCACAACTGGTTTCATTTTTTAACGAGCTCGACACAGTAAAAGAACTATGCTTGTAATCTCTATTTCATTTTTTAACGAGGTTGCTATAGAAATGCGAAAACTATCCTCACAACTGGTTTCATTTTTTAACGAGCTTGAAATCATAAAACCATGCTCAAAGATGGTTTCATTTTTTAACGAGCATGAAATAAGAAAACCATTCTCAAAGTTGGTTTCATTTTTTAATGAGCTTGAAATCAAAAAACGATGCTCAAAGCTAGTTTCATTTTTTAATGAGCTTGAAATCAGAAAACCATGCTCAACTTCTCTTCTTGATCATGGCTTCGAAGAGGACAATGCTCTGGAAGGACACCATGTCAAGGAACAAAACTCAGTCATGGATTCCAAGAGATCTTCCCTTGATGGAAGAACCACACTCTGGAAAGACACCATGTCGAGGGTTGCAATGAGGGTAAGGAGATCAGGATCCAATATCCCTATCGAAGATATCACCATGTCAACTACCAAATCTAAGTCATAAGAGTTTGAGCGTACAGTGAGAGGCTCATCTGCAACAGTAGTTGAAGGCATGGGAGACAATGCCATAAAATTTACTTGTGGTGGGGGTGATATCGCTTGCATATAATAACCGTTTAGGGAGTTCATTGAGTTGATGGTCAAGTCAGGGCCAATGAACGAAAGTTGATCAATAGTCACAATTTGTCCATGATGAGGGAAATATATCACACAAAAAAGAGTGGACACAATAAATTTCATGGCATAGACATAATATCACCCAAGGAGTAGAGTGAAATCCAAGGGGTCTTAGACTATGATGACGTCAATAAAGACATTTTTCCCTCCCAAAGTTACAGGAAACTGAGGAAGGGTCCCTAAAGGTTGACTAGTTCTTCTGTTAAAAGCTAACAGATTCTGCATAACCGTCGCAAGCTGAGGACAACCCAAATCTTGCCAAGCAATAGAGGAAAAAATACTAATGAATGCACCTTCATCTATCAATGTTTGAGGAATGTCCCAACCACAAACCTATACTATAATCTGGAAAGGAATGTGAGAGGGAAGACGAGGTCTAGTTAGTGCACCCCAATAAAAACGGATGGCCTCATTACTTGGAGGGTGTTCCACAGGAGAAGGAGGAATTCCCCCCAGAACGATAAAGTCTGTATCAATGAGAAAAATGTGGGAAGTATTAGGTTTACTCTTGAGCAGGAGATTAGGATTGACTGATGATGAGATCAAATCGACCACTTGGGTTGCATTCTCTGAGGGGAGAATGGGGTCGACAGATGGAAATAGATTGACTTCTTGGGTTTCACTCTCTGGTAGGAGAGTGGGATTGACCAAGGATGGGATCATATCAACCACTTTATCAATTGGTTTAGCTAAGGATGTGACCAGATTGAATACATGATCAACCAAACTAACCAACGGAGGGATCAGATTGATCATTCCATCAACTACAGGTGGGTCTAGAGTAAGGTTGTGATAATAAGATGGAATTTGAGGCTAGGAAATGGTCAAGTATTCCATTAATTTCGAGGCTTCTCCCATACGAGGGAAAATCTTAGTTTGATGACTCCCTCTAGATAACATACACAGGAACTTGACTCTACTTTTCTTCTTCCCAATGGTATCCTGACTAGTTTATGAGAGGTCATCAACATGTTGTTCAGAGGTTGGCAACATGGGTTGGTGGGGGTTTGTAGACCATGATTCTATAACCTTGGATAGACCAGGGAAATCCTTAATAAGATGACCAACCTTACAAAGCCTACAAGGGTACTTGGGCTTATGGATTGTTTGGGTGATATTGGAATCATCAACACTCCTAGCACGATTAACAATAATTGGTTTCTTTCCAACATGTTCGACAGTGGTTGGAATTTTGTAACCTTGCTTATTTTTATTCTTCTTATTCTTCCTTTTCGTCTTCTTTGTATTCACTAGGTTACTAGCCTCAGAAAATTCACTCAGCAAAGAAGATGAAACAAAAGAAGACCCTAGAAGTGAAGAAGGCGAAGAAGATCTTATTGGTGAAGAAGGTGAAGGATCAACATGAGGTTGATGTTCTTGGGGGGAAGTTCTTAAAACCAAAGCACTTTCTACATTCAGGATTACCTGCATGGAAAACAACCATATTGGTAATCCAATTGTGAGACCTGGAAGGCTCAAAGTAGCAATGTGAGGAGGAGAAATGTTTCTGCAAGAAGAGAAAAAATGGGTTCCCCTGGAAAAGGGGTTCTCTCATTGGTCATTCTGGGAACTGATGCCATGAAATAAAGATCCAACCTAGAGTATTCTAGGGAAAACAAACAACACACGCTAAAAATCTAGGAAGAAAACAAGCAAACAAAACCTTCTTACAATGAACACACTAGTTGGTGATGAAATCCAACATCGCGGGAACAATGTAAGAAGGGGATGAGATAGAGTGGGTGGAAAAGTTACATTGATGACCTTCTTAATGGACTTACACCTTGGTGCAAGCTCCCACACATAATCGTGGGTATAGCCTCCAAGGAGCCCAAGTGAGTTGGCCAACGTCGCTTCTAGGTACCGTGAAGACATGCCCCTCCACATTCACCTCATGTAAAGACCCTAAAGAGATAGGCCACTAAAGTTACCAATTACTACAATAATGCCTAGGGAAAATAGTCAACAGTCCGATCCATGCACAAAGGCAAGTTATCTAGCCCAAAATCAACTCAAAAGGCTTCCACTCATAATTGTGGGTATACCTTCAAGTGACCTCCAATAATACGCGCAATCTCTACACCAAGACCAAAAAAGTAGGGTGAGTAATTCTTGCAGTCTTAATGCGACCTGAGGTTTGACCCTTGTGTTAAAAGGGCTTCCCAGGGCAAAATGTACCAAGTGGATTTAACTCTCCCTATCACAAGATACTATGTTTATTTGCAGCTTTGGAAAGTTAACTTTCACACCTATTCCAAAGCTCTACAACTAATCTAATGTAGGTTTTCTACCAGAAAATATAAAAATGTCTAATCAATTTTTATAAGCGCTTTATTTTAAGGTTGTTGTTTACTCAAGAGGAAAATGGCGTGGAATAAATGGTGTTTTGACCGACTCTAAACAATGAAAAGAAATGAGAATGCAAATATTTCACTTAGATGAAAGCTATACTACGAGAAGGAGAAAACGTTTATCATTTCGAGATGCACAATGTCCCAAAATTTAATTAACCTCATCAATATCAATATCTTCAATAAATGAGCCAAAGAGATTGTACACCAATACACGATTCTTGCCCCCCCCAATCATTCAAGAATTCAAGATTAAAAAAGACAAAAACCATGCAATTTCGCTACTTCAAATGCAAAGATGCCCCCAATCTAATGCAAAGCAAGAAATTACAATTTTTTTTTTCAAATATAGCTAAAAGAATATTCAAAGCTATCAAGTAGACTATAATTAGACCCAACAAATCACCCCAAAACCATATCTAATATCTGGGCAAGAAAAACCATCAAAAATCATTTTTTTTTTCACAATCGTCACAGGCTATAGATTAACACAACGCAACAATCCTTGATCATCACAGACTAGAGAAAAAATACAGTGCGATGATGTCGCACTGTTTCAAGAAGGGAGGGTGCGTCAATACTAGATTGTCTCACTGTCTCTCAAAGTAGGGTGTGACAATCAAAGAAAAATGGAAAAAAGAAAAAGAAAAAAAGTTTTTTAAGTGAAGTTTAATAGTCAGCGAGTCAAGTTGGATCTCCTAGTGACTCAGAAAATAGAACCTAGGAAATCAAAGAAAGAAATCAAGACAAACTAGGAAAACAATATGTTCCCCAGTATGGTCGCCAATTTTGTTATTGGGCAAATTGTTAAGTGCGGACACAAATCAATCCCCCTAGCTTCACTATGAAACTAGAACAAAACAAGATAGTACACTACTCTTTAATTAGATTTCAATTATCAAATGAGAAATGGATCTAGAACATACCTTTTAAATATCGAAGATCTGACTTCGCCAATGCAATCCAAGCTCCATCATAGGTCTTATGGAGAAATATTTTCAAAGGAATGCAATCCAACGAAGACAAGAATAATCGAGTCTACTTGATATGAAACTATGTATGTGATCAAGGAATCATACAATATGGACAAATAATATTCATATAGGAAAGAAAAGTGCATTTGTATTAAATAATAGGAAAAGAGATTACAGCCAAAGACTTGATGTCGTAAGGTCCCTTCCAACCGTCCCTCATTTCCCACACACTTCTAATCCACGGATTCTAAGACTGTAGATCTAATGGCTACTCACAATCTATCTTGACAAAGAAAATCTCCAAGCCAACATAGGCCCAAAAACTCCAAGCTACAAAAATTACTCAAACCCAATCAAGCCAAATTTCCCAAGCTAAATTTCTCCATGAGAGATCCTCTCTTTTTATAAGTTGAATAGGATAATGTGAGGAGGTTAGTATGATCCCAATAAATCAGAAAAGTGAGTAAGATCCAAACCAATCAGAGGCCACCTAACCATAGAATCTTCTCCTTCTAGAAGCATCGAGAAGATGCTCGTTTTTCCCACGTACAAAAATCATCGGACCCCTAGAACTGAACAGAGTGTGATGACATCACAATATAGGTATAGAAAAACATGCGACGATCTGGGATCATCGCACCCCTCGAATTGGATAGGGTGTGATGATCCTCCTTATTAGGGTTTTTACAAAGGAAAATATGATTTCATCTCTCAAGTAAAGTTATTCTCCCTTCTTTCTTCAAGAATTCAAGCCACTAATCCTTCGGAAGATAACAAATAGTTTTACATCATTAACAGTCATAAGGGTGACAAAAATAATGTGTAATAGAGGGGGCGCTAGGGTTATGTCTCCTCACCAATCACTGTCGACTTCTTCCAATAGTGGTTAAAACCAATTTAATAAACCCTAGGGACCAACTTCCCAAATACCACCACATGAATATGGTTTGACCAATCCACAAGAGGGGATTTGGTCTTATAAAATACCCGATATGATCAATCCACAAAAGGGGATATGATATGTATAATAATAACTCAATTATAATTACAATATTCTTCACAATTACAATATTTCAACAATACCATAGTGCCGAATATGGGATATATTTTTTGGTTGTATTATTCATGTGCTTTCAATACAGCTTTAATTTTTGAATCTTGGATTATTCTCATTTATTAAATTTCATTTTCATTTAATCCATATTTCCTCCCCCTAATACATAAACATTTGAAAGGTTTCTTGGACAATGACAATGGATATGTTAGACATAATGAAAAGAGGTTTTACATGGAATTCATGAGATGATTATGGGAAAGCTTTTGGATTTTGGAACATAGTTGATGATGGAGTTTTTATTGTTTTAAAAATGTGACATTAATCTCCTTGACATTTGTTTCACTTTCCATACATTACACAACCCCTCACATTCCCAATTACATTGAAATTCCCATGTTTTAATAGTAATCAGTTGTATGAAATGGTGAATTATTTCAAACAAGA
>ML808452.1:178261-190584 GCA_009831015.1 Picea engelmannii
CATATGACTATTTCCTCTCAAACCCTCAAGGGAATTATTGAAGCATTCAAATCCAAATTGTATGACACATTGGATGCTAGATTGCATGACCTTGCAAATGGCCTCAATGATAGTTTCTGTAGTATTCAAGATTCATTGGATAACATAAAGAAGATATTTCTTATGGTAGACATCAAGGATGAATATAATAAAGAAATATATGCTTGGTATGATTTTGAGGCCGATTGTGATGATTGGTATATGGATAGTTGTCATTTCTGGGATGACAACCACTTTCATATTTTATTTGATGACTCTAATCCACCTTATGTAGAGAGCATCAATGTGACAAATAAAGAGCCAATGATTATTACCAGTTTCCATCCTGCATATTCTACAATGGTATTATTCCTTCCAGATTTTGCTACGACCCTTTTCCACTATGTGGATGGATCTTCTTATTTGGATCCACATGATAGGTGTCAGTCTTTGGAGCATCATTTTGAGTTGGTTATTGGGTTACAAAATATTCCATGGGTAGTTCACATGAGCACTTGGACATGGGACCCGGGCTTACAATGGTAGTTGGACTACTTCAGCATGGTGGCTTTCCTTTCTACATGGGATCTTGGTTCTCCAGTCTTCTTCAGCATTATGGTCCACAATTATCCATGGGACCCTGGTATATGGTTGTACATCAAGCATTGAGGACAATGCTTTCATAAGGGGGATGGAATGTAAGGTAGCTAGAGAGGTAGTGGGGGGGCCCAGAGGGCCCATAGTGATAATAGTGGAGGTCATTCAATGTAAGGTGGACTAGGTCCACTATCTTATTAAATAAGGCCCGCTATGGTAGTTAGATATAATAAATGGGTAATTAGATATAATAAATGTAAGAAGACTTCTTAGAATGTTCTACTTCTAGAAGATTCCTCCTCTAGAATGTTCTTAGGTGATGGTAGCACTATATAAAGGGGTTCAAGCAATGTAATGGGACATGAAGAGAATTATTGTATTGTGAGCTATAGCTCAATAGGAGGATGCCCCCTCGAAGAGGCAAGTGAATAGGAGAGGATCTCTTCCATAATAGGATCCATTGTACGGTGTTTCCCTACCTCAAGGGTTTTCTTCTAATAAAGTGTGGTTTCTTCTATCTTGCTTTGTAGATCTATTGGGTATTCATTATTTGTGGTGATTATATTTACAGATCTATTCAGGTTCTCTACATCATCTCTAAATTCTTTAAATTTTTCAAAGAAAAGATTCTTGTTCTTCAGAAAATAAACTCAAGTATAACAAGAGACATCATCAATGAAATTCAAGATATATCTTGCACCTGCTAAGGGAGGTATATTGATGCATTAGATATCATTGTGAGCCCACTCTAGGAGGTTCTATGCTCGCCATGCTTTTTCAGAGTCAAAGGGTGACTGATGATGTTTTACAATCACACATCCTTTATAGACTATAGTAGGGGAAAATATTTAGGTAAACCAACAACCATGTTATGAGTTTCCATCGGCTACAAACTTAAAAAATTTAGGTGTTTGAATCGTTCATTCCAAGTTTGACTTCATTCATCAGTGTGAGCAATAAGAGAAGTTGGTTTAAATTCAGGTTGATACGTGTCACAAAACTTATACAAATTATCCTTTGAGTCAAGAAACCCTCTGATGACAATAGACCTACCTTTCTTCAAATATTGAACAAAGAACTGATTTGGAAAAAAATCCACAATTTTACCTATTTCTCTTAGCTAAGAAATTGAAAATATATTGGCACTGAGGTTCAGTACATGATATATGTTGACAATTCTCCCATGTCAACAAGAAAATCACCTTTACTAGCAATATTGAGAGAAAAATCATCAGCAACATAAATCTTTCTCTCCACACCTTCATATAAGGAGGTGAAAAATGAAGTTTCCTTAGCCATATGATGAGTGCACCAATATTTGACTACCCATTCATTCTACACAAAATGAGACAACAAGGCTTGAGAAGTTATGACTTGGAAGGTGAAATAATCAGTGGGTCGAGGAACAATCAACATGTCTCCTTCGAGGTGTTTAACCTTATCCTCTAAGTCATCTCTATTCTTATATCATACCTTCTCCATATGTCCATTATTTCCAAAGTATTGACATATATTCTTTATTCAATTATGAAGAGGTGCATATTTCTTCCCTTTATGTTTTTGGTTGTGGCATCCAGGTTTATGTATATGTGTATCAAACCATCCTCTTTCTTTGTGATTTTCCTTGCCATTTCCCTTCAACAAGTGGAATTGATGTTTGTCACCAATATTTCCTTCATCAAGCAATTTGCGTTGATGAGTGATCAATAGGCTACAAAAATATTCAAATATGTAATCATTACCATCTTCCTCGTGTTCCTCCTAGTTGGTGCAGAAAGTCAAATGTACACGTCAAATGGTGTTCTCAAATTCATCAGTACTAGCTCGATGTGTTTTCCATATTTCTTCTAAAAATTGTTTCCACACTCATCCAATTTTAACTGTGGTTCCTTCACGCATGCCAAACAATCCTCTATTTTTTCAAAAGAATGAGGATAGAAATTGATCAACTCCTCCAATTGCATGATGCGGCTTTCATCGACTTTGTTAAACAATGACTTGAACTTATTCAAGACTTGATGAGGGCAGTCAATTCCACTCAGGTGAAAATGAATCTCCTACAAGATATAGTTTGTGATGACCCCCACATTCTCATCCTTCTTTCCATCAACAATGAAATTTTCCTAACCATCTATTGGATCTAGAATCACAGTCTTTGTATATTTCCACAATCCTTTACTCTTTAGTAGGGTTTCCATGTATGGTTCCCATACCGCATAATTTGATCCATTCAAAATCATGGAATCGATCTTCAAATCCAAATTTGATATCTAGACAGATCGTATTTATTTCCACAAGTTACACTATGCAAATTTCTAGCCTAGAGTTAGTCACACAATATATTAGAATCAACATAATTTGCAAACAAATAGAGAGGAAAAGGATTTTTGTTTACCAACAAATGTTTGACATTCTTTACATGATCTAACCTTTATATTTACTTCTTAAAATAACTTTGGCCAATAGTAACCTGCTCTTAAAATTTTGTATGTTGTATCTTTCCAAGCATGATGGCCTCCAAAGATACCTTTATGAAATTAGTAGATAACTCCCTCAGTTTATTCTTCAACCATACAATTCAAAAGAACACCCAAAGTATCTTTCAAATAAATCTTCTCATCAATAATGCAATATTTAGTAGCGTGCAATTTAAAAGATCTAGATTTTTCTTTATTTAAATAAGATGGGCATTCCAAAGTTTGGAAATATGAAAAAATATCCTTATACCAAATAGATGGAAAAACAATTTCATGTACCCTTTTAAGAGGATGATGTAAATTTGTTTCCTCCAAATATCATATAAGATATTCCACTATTTGTGACATGAGATTTATTCCGAGAACTTTGTAATTTGATTATGCCAACAATTTTGCCAAGCCTTATTCTTTAACTGATTTTGTGGGTTTTATTTCAAGATCATATTCTTGAATTTTTGCTATCCATTTACCCCTTCTTCCATCATTGTCTAGTTGATTCACAATATCTTTTATTGTACTATTTTCCACATATGCAATTATTTTGGAGTGTAAGATATAAGCTCTAAAAGATTTCAGAGCCTTAACTGATGCATAGGCCTATTTCTCAATAATATTATATTAAAGTTTTGAATATATTAATCTCTTACTAAAGAACACAATTGGTTGTTCATAATTCTCATCATTCTTCTGTAAATAACTGCAAAAATAATATTTTCATAAGCGAAGGAGAAAATAAGAAAACCTTTGTAATAATTTGGACTTACCAAAAATGGTGCTTCACCCAAAGCTTTATTTATCTGTTCAAATGAATGTATAGATTTTGAATACCACTTTACATCATTATCTTTCTTCAACATATATGTTAAATCTTTAACAATTTCAACAAAGTTTGGAATAAATCTTCTCAATTTTTTTTATCTTACTCAAGAATGATTGTATCTCTTTCTTATTTCTAGGTAATCCAACAACTTTGATTTATTCAACTCTACGAGGATCAATTTTAACACCTTCCTTAGAAATGATATGTCCCAATAATTTACCTTACAACATTACAAAATGATATATCTTAGGATTCAAAGATAAACCATATTTCTTACATTTCATATATGTTTTTCTAAGATGTTTTAAATGATATTCATATGAATTTGAAAAAACACTCAAATCATCGAAATAATTAACAAAACAATTATCTCTTTCAACAACAAAATCTGTGTCCATATCCCTCTAAAAGGCTGCATATGAATTCATCAAACCAAATGACATTTTATCATACATGAATGTTCCCAAAGGTGTAGTAAATGCGGTCAATTCTCTATCATTTTTATGCATAGCAATCTCGTTGTAACTGGAAAAGCCATGAATCGTAGAAATTATATTGGCTCTAACTACTCTATGCAAAATATAATACATCTTAGGGAAAGAGTATGTATCCTTTAGTGAAGACTTGTTTAAATTTCTAAAATCAACACATAATCCAATTTCACCATTTTTCTTCCCAACAACAACTAAGTTTACTACATAAGAAAAATATATGAGAGGGATTTTTATCTTGGCATCTAACCATTTCTTTAATTCCTTTTTAATGATAGGAAGAAGAAAATAATTTAATTGCCTTAATTTATTCTTAAATGGTTTTGAACCAGCTTTAAGTGGAATTCTGTGTTGAATAATATGGGTGTCATAGCTATTTAAGTCCTCATATTTCCATGAAAAAACCTCAATACATTCTTTGAATAGATCAAAATACCTCTTTTTTTTATCAACAAGTAAATTTTTTGAAATTTTGATGTACCTTGACTCTATCAGTTCCAATATTTCAATATTCCACTTCTTCGATATGAGGATGTATAGAAGGTGTAACGACAACATCATTCTCATCAAATATTTTTTCTGATGGTATTAGTCCTTCTGGAATATGATTATTTTTTAATAACATGATATTTCAATTAGCAATCATATTTTGCAATTCAATATTTGAATGGGATTCTTCTTTTAATTGATCATTATCATTTTCATTATCCTAATCTATATGAGTAGCATAAAAATTTTCTACAATTTCCAAGAATTTTTTATTTGTTGATCGTCCTCAAACACTTTCTAGTGTTTTACATTATATGGGGTAAAATGTTGATGCCTCATATCTACTTCATATTTTAATCTGGGAATAATTGGAGGTATGAAAGTACTTGTTTCTACTATTAATGAATCAATTTGTTGTTTTAAATGTCTAGGAATTGCATGAATATTAAATGATAATTTTTTATTTTTTTTAACTAAAATGGGTATTTTTATTTGAAAATTGAGACTGGTTGGGTTGAGGCCTAATAAACCATCATTGCAAGGAAAAAAATTCCCTCTTAACCTGATTACATCATTTACCATTCTTACTATGATATGAGGTGAGATATAGCTCAATCTATGGGATGGGAATCCATAGGGGGCTTCATCATTTTTGTTGAGTGCAACTAGGGGAAATAGACAACCCATATTCGCCTTTGCATCTGCTTCCTTGTTCGATCCATGTAGGATGTGGTAAAAATGGGAGGAGGAGAAATGTTACAACACTTGTCTAAGCCTTAGAAGTGTCTTGTTGATTGCTGGATTGTTGAAGTGATCATTCAAATTTAAGGTCTTAATCAGGATTTCAGAGTCTCCAAAAACTTTTATTTCTTTAATTCCATTTTCCTGTGGTATTTCATAAGCTTTGAGCAGCTCGAGAATTTTGGCCTGGTTATTTTTTCTCTGGCCTAGAGCCCGACTTAAGTTGTATTTTTGAGATCCATCCGAGGAGTAAATCACTTTGCCTTCTCCTATGTTCCCTGGGTTTTCTTTAGAGGCTCCGTCGAAAAAGACGAAGGATATGCCTTGCCTCCTTTACCAGTCTTGAAAAACTGCATCCTTGTCTCACAAATGCCAACTTGGAGTGATGTAGGGAAGAGCAGAGGTTTGTTTTCTATCTCAGAAGGTGAAAGTACCAATCCATTTCTTTTCTGCAGGAAGAAGAGTATTTTTGTTCTTGAAGGAATAGTTTTCCACTTTTTCAAGAAGGAGAGCTTTTTATTTCACAACTACCAAAAGGGGGGAAGGCAACGTGTTGTTAAAAATCCTATCATTTCTGGCCAGTCGTAGTCTCCAACAAATGTATTTGGAAATGGCCTGCCAAATTATTTTCCAGTTTGGACTGCTTTATATCTCTTGAGGGTAGCGCGCCTTCTAAGAGGAAAATAAATTTACCACTGAGATCTGATTCAGAACTGTGGCATTGAGGCCTTGAAGTGAGATCTTCCATACTTCTTGAGAAAAAGGACAGTCCACATAAAGATGATCCATCATTTTCAGAGCATTACAACACATAGGGAATCTATGGGGGGCAATGATGCCTCTTTTTGTCAGATTTTCGCCTATCAAAAGTTTCCTATGAATTAAAACCTAGCAGAAGAAGTTTACTTCAGGAAGGCGAGTGGATCCTAGAACTAATTCTAGAGGGTTGTTGACTCTATCAGAGATTGGGGGGGTTGAATAGAAATGAAACCTTGAGCTACAGAGAAGAAGCCAAACTTTCCCAAACCCCATTTATCCAGCAATAGGAGGTGAACAAGAGATAAATCCGTCAGCATAGCAAGGAGGAGCAATTTATTCATTTGCAAATGGTCTGGAACACCCGAGAGTTCCTAGGTCCACTAACTTTCTGAAGCATCCCATGCACAAATGTCTGCAACTTTGTTGAATCTGTGCTGACAGAGCCACTCGCGAATTTCCTTGAGTTCATCTAAGGCATTGAGGAGTGTGTTTCCCATGATGTTTTCTTGCCACATCATTGTATTTTTCCCATTCCCTAGGATTCGATAGAGGTTTTTTTGGAAGGAGTCTAAGCCATGATGACAAAGATTCTAGATTAGAGTGCCTTTGGGACTGCTTTATGCTTGGAGATTTCTCAGAGAGGCACCTAAGATATTGCTTACAAGGTGTCTACGATTTTCATAAAGGTTCCAAAGGATTTTTCCACCCAATGCCAGATTTGCAAGATCGAGATCTCTTACCTGTAGTCCACCTTCAGAATATGGGCGTTTGACAGTTTCCCAAATCACCAAATGATATTTAATTTGATTTCCTTTACCTCCACACCAGAGGAAGTATTTGATCATATTTGTCATCTGAGACGTGATCGCCTTTGGAGAAATAAGGAAGGAAGCCTGGTATATTGGTAAGGAGGATAGGAACGATTTTATGAGGGTGAGTTTTCCAGCGTTGGAAAGCCACTGCCCACCCCAAGCTGAGATTTTTTCTTTGAATTTTCTTATAATTTTTTTCCACAGCGAAGACTTGTTAGAGCCCATAGTTAAGGGGAGCCCTAGATACTTTATTTTTTTCCCAAGAAGCATATCCCAAGAACCCCAGGTAAAAGGAAATTCTCTGAATTGTTTGTTGATCTACATTCTAACCATACATTGTACTTTTCCTTTTATTGATGAGTTCTCTAGAGATACTATAGAAGCTTTGAAGAATTTTGTTGAAGTTTTTTGCAATATTTTTGGAAGCTCCACCCAGCATGAGGGAATCATCTACAAAGAGAGAATGATTGATTGGATCAAGGCCCTTTGTCAGTCTAATTCCTAGGAGTGAACCAGTCTTCTTTTCAGCATTCAACTTCCTACTCAATGTATCTGCCATCAAGATGTACAGGAAGGGGGAAAGAGGGAAGTATTTCCTTAATCCCCTCGAAGATTGAAAGTAGTTTGTTGGTCTTCCATTCAATAGGGGGGATATCCGATTCTTTTCAATACAAGCTTTGATCAAATTAAAAAATTCAGAGAAAAAACCAAAAGAGAGAAGGACTTTATAAAGGAAGGAGAAGTTTACCCTGTCAAAATCATTTTCCATGTCGATATTTATCAACATCGCTTGCTCTTTTTGTTGGTGACTGGAGTGCATGGATTCCTTAACCTGAATTCCATTGTCGAGAATATGTCTCCCTTTGAAAAAACAACCTTGCATGGGGGAAATGAGGTTCTCTAGTAGAGGCTTGATTCTATTTTCCATAACCTTGGACAAAATTTTGTAAGAAGCGTTGCAAAGTGAGATAGGCTTGAATCTTTCGAAGGAGCTCAGATTAACTTATTTTGGGATTAAAGCTAATAAAGTGGAGTTAGTGTTGCCTCCCACTTTGGCTCTTTGATGGAAATATTTAATCATCCTTAGCAAATCGATCTTGATTATATCCCATCAAGCTCTATAAAAATGGATTGAGAAACCATCTGGCCCCGGGGCTTTGTTCGACTCCATGGACCAGATGTCATTGCAGATTTATTCTTCTGTAAATGGCTTCATGAGTATTGAATTGTCATCCTTGATTACAAGAGAGGGAATGTGTGAGAGGGAGTATGAGGTAGTCTCTTTGCAGTCAGATCCTTATTCCTTGTAAAGGCTCTGGAAGTGTATTTCTACTGTCGCTTTGAGATTTTCAAAACCATTTTGTATCATTCCACCTGAGGACACAATTTCAGAAATGTGATTTTGGGAGAGGTGGGCTCTACACTTCCTATGAAAGTAGGAGGCGTTTCGGTCTCCATATTTTAGCCACAAGCTTCGAGACTTAAGCCTCCAGTTTTATTCTTCATGGTGAAAGGGATGAAAATTTTTGCTTTGAGCATCTTTTTCTTTCTCTAAATATGAGTTGAAGATGACCTTGGACTCCATTTCCACTTGCAAATATGATAAGTGATGAACAATCTCTTGTCTGAGACTAAAGGGGGTGTTAATGGGATTTTTAACCCAAGATTTTAGTGCATGTTTTGTTGCCTCTAATCTCTGATCCCACACAAAGCCTGGAGACCTTGAAACTGGAGAGGACCAAACAGAGTGGACAGTTTCAAGAAAACCCTTCTACCTATCCAAAGAGGGATGAAATCGAAAGGAATTGGGCCCATATTTTCTTCTTTTTCCAAATTCAAGAGGACAGGTTTGTGATCAGAAGTCACTTTTGGGAGAATCTTGGAAGATATTATCCTTGTTTCATGTAGAAACAAGCTCTGAATTAAGAATCTATCCAAGCGAGTTGAGATGTGATCAACCCCTTGTCTGTTATTTGTCCAAGTGTAGATTCCTTTCAAAGGCTTGAAATCAAGGAGGTCCCACTAATGGACTATATCCTCAATGAAAGGAAGCATTTGGTCCCTGCCACTCTTGCCTCCTCTCTTTTATTTTGGATCGAATACTAAGTTTAGATCTCCATCTAGAATTATGTTTGAATGAGAGAAGATCTATAAAAATTATGATAACGATTTCCAACCATCTTTATTTTCAGAGTACATGAAAGTTACATAAAGATTAAAAAGTGAAAGAGAAATCTTACTTGAAGTATGTCGGAGTTCAGTGAAAATCCAGTGTTGAGTCTCGAAAGAACTTTCTAAATGAAACTTGTCCTTTACCCACAAGGTTGCAAGGCCACCTAAGGAGCCCATTGCGCTTATGGATTTCCCAATGTTTTTCTTCCATTTCTGGTTGTTGATTTCTATAAGGGTGTCCCCTTCAATTTTGGTATCTTGGAGAAAGCGGATCTTGGGAGAGTCGATTTTCAATAGGTCTTTGAGTGCTTCGACCTTTGTTGTATTCCCCAAGTCTCTGCAATTCCAAGAGACTATATGCATTATTTATTGGGGTTGGAGTGGGTAGCACCTCCCTTGGGGGGCCTCATTCTGATATTTCTTCCAATGGACATCTCAATGGTGGATTAGCTTCCTTGCATTTTTTGCCTCTCTGCTTCTTCTTCTCTTGCTTCTTTGTGATTTTTTCTCCCTGCTCTTTTTGAGGGTCTCTTGAAAGACTTATCCTCCGAATATACAGAGTTTTTCGGAGGTTTCTTTTTTATTATTTCTACGTAGGAAGGGGATGAGGATATTCTTATTGGGGAACCAGATTGTATTGTCTCAACATTGTTTTTTTCCACTATGGGAGGAAGGGTCTACTGCTCAAGTTCCTCGATCATTGTATTAGATATTTCTTAAGGATTGTTGAGGATTTCGAAAGGGTTTTTAGAGCCTCTAGGATTGGAGGGGTTGAGCTTCCTTCCCCAAGAGATTTCCCTGAGGTAGGCGTGTTAGGCCCCTTTGGTCCCCCTTTCCCTTTGGATGTGTTGTTATTCTTTGGAGGGGCTTCTTTCTGGACTTGTGTCCATTGATCTCCTTTCGATATCTCCACCTCCTCCTCTACCCTATTTTTTCAATGTCTGGCAAAGTGTTCGTAGCCATGGAAATGCCTGCATTTGAATGGAAGTTGTTGATAATCTAGTTCTTGGATGTGAGACCAGTCTGGGACATTTAGTTGAATGGCTTATGGGAGCCCCACCTCTAGATCAACTTCGACGCATATTATTGTACATGAATACTATTCCTTTCTATCTTCTTTGTCGATGTATTTTCTGAGGGTGTTTCCAATGGATTCCAATGACTTCAGATTCCAACAATGCAAGGATAAATGAGGAAGGCACACCTAGAACAGAATAGTTGAAGGCGCAGATTGCGTCGCATCGAATTCTAGAGACCATTTGTTCAAGTATATACCCTGAGGCCCATAAAACATGGTCCATTCTTGAAGATAAGATTTATGTCTTATGAGTTTTCAAAGACGAATATGAATAATCCCATGCTAACAAGGTGGCTTCTAATGCCTTCTTTTATGAATAATCCATGCATTTATGACTTTCATAGAAGGACATAATCCTGTAAACTATCCAATGAGTCCTCATTCAATAAGGTTCAATACAAATTTGCATGTTTCTTCTGCTGGGAGGGTGACTGAGGGGATCTTATCCAGTTTTTTAACGAATTTATGCTACATCTTTGAGACAGATCGTTTGTTGTTGGCCACAACCAACTTCCTGAACACAACTATATCAGGAGGGAGAGGTGGGGGGGGAGCCTTGGGGCCCCCTCCTAGGTCCATGGTGTTATGGGTAGAACGTAAGAGGGCATACCAGATGCGTGCGCGGATAGCCTCCTGGAGCAATTTCTTTTGAGAACAATAAAAATAAGTTTTCAATCCAAACTAAATTTATATATGTCCCGATCCTTCGATGTTTTTCTTGATAAAATTTTTGATTTGTTGAACAATCAATTATGCATCTCAAAAAACTACAATATTTACAATTTTCATTTTTCTAGCTGTCTCAAAACCTAAAAATAAAGCTTCACATTCATAAACATTATTTTTAGTGTCAAATTTAAACCTAAAATATAATGGTATTGTTTTCCTAGAAGGTGAAATTAAAAGAACACGAGATTCTAAACCTTTCCAAGATGAAGCTCCATCAGAATACATTTTCCACATACCTTCTTCAAACACAACAATGTATTTGTAAAGAGATGAATCTACTTCTTCTCTAGCAATTTCAGATTCATTATTTACAGATAAAATACATCTCGGATCTTGATCTAATGAATATACAAGGTAATTGTTTGGATTTTTTGGATTACTAATTGTACAATCCATTTGATTTCCCCTACATAACCTTCTATGTTCACCTCCAAAAATTGGGATAGTAGAAAACTTCATGTCCAATTGCAATGTTCCACCTAATTTGACTCCCCATGACCTAGAAAAAAGCATACCATAATATGTAGGTACATCAGCCACAACCACATCCATCATAATGCTCTTGAAAGGAATTTGAGCTGAATTTATCACCAGATATTTAATCATTCTTAAACATTTTACCTTTCTGGAATCAAAATAATATATATCCTAATAAGGTCTTGTTATTTCCAATCCAAGTTTTTCCATAATGATCTTAGGAATTAGATTGTGTCATGAAATTATGTAATAAATGATCATGAATAGTTAAAGAGATATAGAAAGGTGATATTGTTTCTGCTCTTTCCTCAATGTGTGGTCCAAACATAAGAGTAGGATGCTCATCATGCAAATTAAGTGCATCAGGTTGAATTATTGGACTTGAACAATCAACCATTTTAAGGATTTGTTTTTGATATATGGAGTTCTTAGTCAGTTCAGTTAAATGAACAAGAATCTTACTTTTACTCAATTCATACTCTATATTAAAAGGATTATTAGATTTTTCTGATTCCGTCTATTTGTCATCAATTCTTTTAATCAATTGTTGCTTAATTTTCTATTTTGAATTGGATGATTCTTTTCCTTTATATTTATTATGAGATTGATCTTGTTGAACTTGATTATTATATTTATTTTCATTTCAAGTGGTTTAAGATCATA
>ML808452.1:190684-237802 GCA_009831015.1 Picea engelmannii
TGTAGCACCTTGTCAACATGTCGCACATGATCCTCCCAAGACTTGCTATAGATTAGTATATCATCAAAAAATACTAACACAAATTTTTGAAGGAAGGGATTGAAAATGGAATTCATCAACCCTTGGAATGTGGAAGGTGCATTGATAAGGCCAAAAGTCATGACCAAAAATTCATAATGGCCTTAATGAGTTCAGAATGTTGTTTTTGGGATATCTTATTCCTTCATTGTAATCTGATGATACACTGAACAAAGATCCAATTTTGTGAAATAGATTTCTCCATGTAGTTCATCTAACAATTCATCAATAATGGGAATGGGAAACTTATCTTTAATATTGATCTTGTTGAGCTCTCTATAATCTGGACACATACACCATGAACTATCTTTTTTGAATACCATTACCACTGGTGCAGAGGAAGATATTTGGCTAGGTCTAATAATTCCAGCCTCTAAAATTTCTTCAACCATGCGCTCAATTTCACTCTTCTAGGTGTAAGGGTATCTGTATGGCCTGATGTTAGGAGGAACACTCCCAGGAATTAGGTGAATTTCATGATCATGATTTCGAGTGGGTGTAAGACCTTTGGGAATATCTTCAAATACTTTGGAATTCTTATCAATGATTCCTTGGAGATCTTGAGGAATAGATGGCTTAGATGTTTGAACATCTAGTGAGCATAGTTGTGCAATAACGTCTTGATGCCCCTTTTTCAATAATTTTTTCATGCCATTAGAGCTTATAACCTTACTGGGTTTCCTTGTGATACTTGTTAACTCAATTTCTTTTCCTTCCAATGAAAATTTCATGAAAAGTTCTTGAAAATTAAAAGCCATTGTTCCTAATGATTGTAATGATTGGATTCCTAGTAAAAAACACTCACCACCCATGGGTATAGAAATCATTGGACTATTCATTACATATTCCTCCACAGTAAGATCGATCTTATTGCATTTTCCTAGGAAATTGATAGTTCTTCCATTTGCAATCATTACTTGAAACTTTGTCGCTGAATATACAAAGAAATTGAGAGCTTTGGCTAATTTATAGTGAATGAAATTATGAGTACTACCAAATTCAATTAGGACTATTACCTTTTTCTTTTAGATGTATCTTTCAATATTGAGGGTTTGATGAGTGCTAATTCTAGCCAATGCATTACACGATATCATGGGAGTCAACTCTTCAGATGAAATTTCTTCTACGTTTTCATCTTGAGATGGTTCTTGTTCTTCTTCTTCTTCCTCTTCACAATCTATGTAGAATAATTTCTTCTCACCACACCTATGTCCCTTACTGTACTTGTTGTCACAATTAAAGCATATTTTTTTTTCTTTTATTTCCTCTAATTGTTGAGGTGTCAACCTTGTAGGTTGAGGTGTTTTAGAAGAAGGAGCATTGTTCTCTCTACAGATGTTAGGATTGGTCTTTCTAGTAGCCATAGCCATATTTTTACTTTCATCATTTCTTGCCACCTTAAATGCATTCTCCAATGATTTGGGTTCCCAAAGGTGAACCTCATGTTGAATGTTATCCTTTAAAGTTTCTATGAATACATCAATCAAGTGCTCGTTTGGAATATATGTTACCTTTATATTCAATCTTTGGAAGTTCTCAATGTGATCGGTAACTGAACCCTTTTGCTTGAGATTTATCAATTGGCTAAAGAAGGTATTGCTCCTTGTATCCCCATAGTGTGCTATCATTTCTTCCTTGAAAATTGTCCAAGTGATGAGTTATAGATCAAAGAATTGCTCCATATTAAGTATCTATGTGGCACATTATATAGATCAAAGAATTGCTCCATCTTAAGTATCCATGTGATTGGGTCCTTGCCATCAAACTTCCTCATATCTATCTTAGGAACGTGGTTGGTATTCAACCCAAAGTTGGAGTTTCTCAATTCTTGATTCACCTTCCTTGTGTCCTCATCATGAATTTCATGGGATGCATTTTCACTTTCAGGTGTCTTCTCCGTTACGAAATTTTTCAATACTTCCATGATCTCCTCTTTTAAACCATCCATCTTTACCTCCAACTTAGCTTCCATTTCTTGTAGTTCATCTTTTGTTACTATCTTATTTTGTAAATTATTTATGTCCCTACACATTTCTTCACCTTCATCAAGAGTCAAAGTAGGATTTTTTGGAGGCTTATTTGGTGTAGAAGTTCCCTTTTTGGGTGGCATGTTGTCCAAGTATCACTTTTGAACCTTGATTTTGAGGTGGTTTTGCTAGACAATATTTCTTATGTTGTATATCCAAATTTTCGGCCCTTCTGGGTATGACACTTTCTTTTATGTAGTTCTCTAATATTTATTCTCTGCAATGCCACAAGTCTAATCAAAATTGGATGTGCCAAGTGGAATTTACGGTAACATCCCCACAACTTGCTGATTTTTGGCCTTTCCAGGAGATCTCACTTGTATAGCATGCCCTGGACAAAATGATTGATATTAAATTATGAAACTCATACCAAAAATACTACAGACTGTCCACTATCCAATGAAACTATCCCACTCAATTTGGATACTCTAGGAAGATGTTATGATTGTTTTACCTGAAACACCTTCTTGACACTAGTCAATAGGACTAGTCAGATACCCTATCTTTCACACAGTGTATCTACAAATTTAAGATGACCCTTTTACCCCAGATACCTTACTAATTTCTATGAAAATCCTCCAGAGTTTAGGGTATGAAACGTTACTGAAAACGTTTTATAGCAAAAATTACGCAATGACTCAGTTTAGGATGATTCTAGAACCCTATCTTGTACAGGATTTATCTCCGAAAGTATAAGGCCTCAGGAGCTGAAATTTTAACCTAACGTACCCTGATCCGTATGATAAATATCCTCAAATTCATTCCTTCTGAAACGTTGTAGAAAACAATTTATAGAGAAAATTCCAAGGTGTCTCAGATGTAGCAGCTAAACCCCAAGACCTTGAGCTCTAATACCATATGTTAGGAACCAAATATCAATATAGCATAGAAAAACCTCAAAATAAGTACTAAACGCATTGAAAAAGAGATAATTTCAGATAATAAGCCTCTTCGAGGGGGAAACCTCCTTTTACCCCACATAAATGTTCAAGTACAAGATGATTCCAAATGAAAATGTCTCCTTGGTATATATAGGAGACTAGGAGGTATAATTACAACTAATGGAATAAAGTCGACATAAATAAAATAACATTACTAATGTAATATGCCCCAATTAAGGGGTAATGAGCCAATATTAGGGCTTAACATGAATCAACTCTAGTAACTGTTCCACCTAACATCATCTCATTCCCATTAACATGTGCCTCCCCTGGAAGTGTACCTCTTTTCTTCTCAATAGTCCTTCATCTGTTCCACTTCCCATCCAAGGATTCAAAAACAGGCTGGCCAAGACGTCTATGAGTGTTGTGGTACTTGGAACATAATGCTTATCATAGGCCTAGCAACCCGCCTCTTCAACCTAATGCTCACAGACCTGATAACTTGCTTCCTCAACCCAAAACTCACAGGCCTGACAACCTCCCTCTTCAAACCCAAACAACCAAGGATTTATAGGGTCACCCACATTCCATAGCTCCAGTCTATAGACATAGTACGCAAGATAGAATGAATGAAAAAAATGAATGACAATAATGAATGAGAATTACACTAATTCTCAATATTATATATGCATTCACCTAAATTGACACTTGGCACACAAGAAACTTGTTGGATTACTGAGAGGGGCGTGAATCAGTAATAGATAAATTTAATCCTTTTTAACCATAAAATGCAAGTGTTATGTCAATGTAGAATTATCATCCAATAGTTGCAGAGTAAATAAACAATGAACAAATGAGAAATCATACACATACACAGTACACCAGTGTTTTTACATGGAAACCCAAAGCGGGAGAAAACCACATAATTCATTGTTTTATATGTCTTTAAGAATTACATTCATTGGAAGCACCAACTTTCTTTGTTTTCCAACTGCAACTGGAAGGAGGATCCAACCCCCTAGTTTCTCAGGATACAACCTGAGGGAAGCTCCAACTCCCCAATTCTCTGGCTACAACCAGAAGGAGGCTACAACCCCATATGTTCTCCGGCTACAACTGGAAGGTGGCTACAACCACCTATCCTTTCCCATTCCAACCGCCCTGACGTAGAAGTAGAATGATAAATATCTCCCTCTTTTTCATCAATGTAAAAGTTAACTTTCCATATGGGATTGCTCCCCCTAACTGAACTGTCCTTGGGGATACTCCCCCTGACTGAACTCTTCATAAAACTAATCTCCCAACTTGAATTGTCCTATTTATGGTGCTTCCTTGTGTAAACCTAAGACATATAAGATAAGCATTCAAAATAATTCATTTTGGAGTAGAAATTACTCCGAGTCTATGGCGAAGATACTCAAAGGATTCTCATGGAAGAAGTTTTATAAAGATGTTTTCCACTTGTTCTTTTTTGCCCATATATTCAACTCTAATTTTCTTATCTACAACATGTTCTCGTAGAAAGTGATACTTGGTTGGAATGTGCTTCGTCTTGGAGTGCATCATCGGGTTCTTTGAGATATTGATGGTGCTTGTATTATCACAATAGATTGGAATGGGATCATAATACTCAAACTATATATCTATCAAAGTTTGTTTCATCCATAGAACCTGTGTACAACATCATACTACTACAATATACTCTGCTTCGACTGTAGATAAAGATATTGATGATTTTTTCTTTCTTAGCCAAGATACTAAAAACTCACCCAAGTAGAATGCTGCTCCACTGGTGCTTCGTTGGTCATCAATGCAACCTGCCCAATCTGCATCTATGTAGGCAATAAGTGATAGATCATTTCCTTTTGGATACCATAATCCAAACTCTTTTGTTCCTTTGAGATATCTGAAAATCCTCTTCACTACTAAGACATGTGATTCCTTTGGTGTTTCTTGAAATCATGCCACCTGTCCAACTTCCTGCATTACATCTGGTCTAGATGTTTTCACATATAGTAAGATATCAATCATTGACATGTATTTCCTCTATTCTATAGACTTTGAATCATCATCTCTGCTCACCTCGGAACTGGTTTGCATAGGAGTGATAACTAGTTTGCAATCTTCCATTCTGAACTTTTTTAGCATTTATTTGATATACTTAGTTTGAGAAATAAAAATTCATTGGTTTCTTTGACATATCTGAAGACCCAGAAAGAAGGATAGTTCTTTGATTAATGACATTTCAAATTCATTCTGCATATCCTTTGAAAATTGTTGGCTTAACCTGTCATCATTACTTCCAAAAATAATATCATTAACATAAACTTCAATTAATAAAATACTATCTTGAGTTACCTTGATGTAGAGGTTGTTGTCTTCACTTCCTTTTCTGAAACCTGCCTACTGTAGAAATTTATCCAGTCTAGAGTACCATGCTCTAGGAACCTGTGTTATACCATACAAGGCCTTATTCAATTTACACACATAATCTGTATTCTCTGACAACTGAAATCCTTTTGGTTGTTCGATGTAGACTTCTTCTTCAAGTTCCCCATTCAGAAAAGTTGATTTCACATCCCTATGATACACTTTAATATTCTTGGAGCATGCATAAACTAAGAGCAATCAGATTGCTTCCATTCTGGAAACATGGGAAAATGTCTCTTCAAATTTGATTCCTTCAACCTGTGCATATCCTTTACATACGAATCTATCTTTGTTCCTTGTAACATGTCCATCTTCATTCAATTTCTTCTTCCTTTGATTCTCGTACACCTATTTCATCAATTGTTACATTGATTCTTTCCATAACTTTGCTCAATATCATATTGTAACACTTGTATTATTTCCTTGTACTTGAGTAACCAACAAGTACTCCTTTGTCCACATGAGAGTCAAACTTCTGCATTCTGCCATCTTCTCTTTTTATGTAGCAATTGCTTCTAAATACTCTAAAGTGCTTCAATTTGTTGGTCTTCCTTTCCATAGCTCGTAGGTGTTATAACCCTAAATTCCACTAGACATGCTTACCTGGCATCAGGCCATCTCATTTGACTTCTTTTCCAAGCCACTACTAAACAAATTCTTAAAAAACACTCTTTTTGAAGGCATACATGCCCTGCTCCACTACTGCATGCATGTGTACGCTGGCTAACCCACTACAACCCGTGTATACCTAAAAAAACATGAAAAAATGGAAAGTTGCAGATGAAACACATAGTTTTGGGTAAGTTAACTAAACTGAATGACTGTCCATAGTTGGTCACTCGACCAAATACCTAGCCCTTTCTAGCCTATAAAAGAAGGGTTAGGGGTCCCATTTGGAAGGAGGAAAATCATATAAAAGAAACTATACCTGATTTAGTATTCCCCTTGCCCCAACCTTTTGCAACTATTGTGTGAAGAGAAGCATATACAGAAGTAGTTGGAGCACAGTTGAAGAGGATCCCAGGACCAGATTTGAGGAGCAGTGGCCAATTTCACTATTGTAAGGTTACTCTTGTGAGATTAATAAAAAAAGTACTTTTTCCATCCCACCATATGAGATTGTCCATATTTAAATTTGATTATATTTTGATAGAATCTCTAATCCATTAGTTTATAGATCATATGCATGTGGAGTTATTTGTTTGTCTTTTGTGAATGCACGTCAGCGTTGGGAGGAGAGTTGCAGTCAAAGAGCGACCAAGAATAAAAGGGATCGACATCAAACACAGAAACTAAGGTACAATAACTGGATCTCTTTAACCTTGAATCTGCATATGAATAATGGGGTTTATGATTGGGATGTTGGTAGAAAGTAGGAGACTTTAGGTCATTTTTGCATGCATGATAAAGCCCTTAATGCTAGTCCGTAGGAGGGATTCCCCACCCACAACAGAATTGGCGAATGTACTGGGGAAGTCTCTAGGGTTCTTTGGGGAGGCCTTGTTGGGTATTTTAAAATTGGTTTTATTGCTTTTATTTTTTCTCTGCAAGAGTCTGAGTGTTCAAGGATTCTGGTTCTCAATACCAGTACTTCCTGCCTTGCTTACCACACTATTTATTTTTCTGTTTTTGAAAAACTCGGAGTCATACGCACCCTGTAGAAGGGCAACCCATGTGTGCACACACCCTACCTTTAGTCAGCCCACGTATGTACGCATGCTGCTGAAGTATTAGTTGCATGTCTGAAAATACAGAAAATCCTTCTCAGGAAGAGGCAGTCATCCTCTCCCCTGTCATAAGTGAACTTTCTCAGGGGTCTTCTGGATCCTTTCCTGGTCTCTGTGTGCAGTCAGTAGTTAGGTAAGACCTCAGGTTAGATTTGATTTGATAAAATTTCCTTGCATATTTTTCTGTTAAGAATAAGTTTCTGTACCTTTAAGGGGTTTTGGTCTTCAATACCAGTACTCCCTACCTGCGCTTAGCTACTTGTATTGCTTCTTTTGAGGAGAAACAGGGGAACACGCGTCCTGTAGTAGTCCTAAATGCGTGCATACACGTCATGTCTTTGGGCAACCCGCGTGTATACTCTGTCTGTTGAAGTGGCAGTGGTGTGCCTGTCTGGAAAAATTTGAGGAGGCAGTCATCCTCTTCCCTGTCAATCTTTTACTTCCTAGGTTTTTATTGTTTCTTTCTTGTCTCTATCATAAGCAGTTTTAGCCTAGGTTGTATTCCAACATAGCTTGCTTTTTCATTTAAAAGATTTTTTGTGTTTCCTAGATTTTTTAACTTATTTTTAGCTTGAAATTTTAAGAAAAATGAGTTGCATTCATCAGTTTCTTTTAGAATATTTTGTTATTTATGCTTTGATTGGAAGAAAATATAAAAAAAAACTTAGTTTTTTAGATCTCTTTCTTTCTTGTCATTTTCTTTGCATTTTTATTTGAAAAAGAAAAAGAAATTAGCATAGCGTTGTGTTTTCTTCCAATTTTAAAAGCATTTCAAAAAGAAAAAAATAATAAATATAATCATTCTTTGCCAATGTTCATGTAAGTTCCACCATTTTTCACAAAGAGTCTTAACAACATCAGTTGCACTAACATACCCCTTTTGAGTAAATCAAGCCTTAAAATGAATGCTAATTAAAAATAACTAGACTTTTATGTTTGTAGGGTCAACCAACTAGTTTAGGGTTAGGGCCTTGAATTAGGTTGGAGAGGAAACTCTTCAAGGCCATTAAACCAAACATTGAAGTCTGAGTTAGGGAGCATTAAATTCCAGTGACATGGAAGTTATCTAGGACCCCCCTCTAACATAGGGGCTAAACATGAGGTCGCGTATGGAAAGGTAGTTGAGATAACCCCTCCAAAGTCGGACCAAGCATAGTGGAGAATGCATATAGAGGGCTTATCTTGGGATTTGGTTGATCACATTTTCCATGGAGCTTCGTGGGTCTCGAATATATTCGAGGTACGCAGTCATATTCTAGAAAAATTTATTTCGATACCCTTGATAGGTTTCAAGATTGATACCCTACTCATTGCGGTCTACCCGACTGTCGACTGTACCCGCATGGTGACTATTCGCATGCTGGCAACCTAGTTGCCTTTATTTTAGGGAGTTACACAGGTGACTGCGGTGGTATACCATGGTACCTAGGGAAGACATCGGGCCACACTTTGCAGAGTATACCTGGAGGGTGCTTCCGTATTCGAGTTTCACTTGCACCGGTAAGTTTCTCTAGTGTTGGCTTGTGTAACTACTCTTCCAACTAATTAGTCGTTTGCTTGATTTTCCTTTAGGAACTTTTAGTGTGTGCTCTGTGCTCCCTAGTTTTCCATAGTGAGTTAGTCAATCATTTATTTAGTCTCTAACCTAGGTTCGTAGACCTCCCACTTTGTCGGTCATGAGCAATTTTCAGGCTTCCTCTTAGAAACGTGGAGCCGCCTCTTTATAGGCGTTGTTTTGATAAGATTGGTTTGCCAGAGTCAGTGTGTGAGACTTTTACATACTTGAACGATCCCGCAAGGGGAGAACCTGTGCATAAGATATTCATGGCTAAACTTTCCAACCATACCAATCAAGAAACCCCTTCACAAGGGGATTCTTGTGCTTTTCCCTTCTTTGAAAACGTTGGTATCCATTTGATGACAACTTTTTACATTCCTAGGTTGAATGTTGGACTACCAGTTTGGTTAGGTACCATTCCAAATGTCTCAAATGCTCTTGAAACTTATCAATTAAGAACCTTAGGTCATGGGAATCATGTTGATGTTCCTTCGTCAGAAAGTCTTCTCCTCCTCCTTTTCCCCCCTCTCGTGAAAGTATAGTTACTAGTAACCGTAATTCTAAACGAAATAGAAAGAGGAAGAATAGGAAGAAGAAATCACCAACCTCTGGAAGTCATGTTGGAGATAGGTCGACAACCTCTGTAATTCATGTTGAAGGCCAACACCCAGCCTCTGCAAGTTATGCTGGGGGCAAGCACCCACCCTCTGCAAGTCATGCTGGGGGAAAAAATCTAGTCCTTGCTAGTCATACTGGCAATAGGTTCATAGCCTTTGCGAGTCATGTTATCAACCCATCACCAACCTCTTCAAGTCATGTTGGAGATGTGCAACCAACCACTTCTATTCATGGGGCATTGATTTTGTTGAGAAACTTAGATGGATAGGACGTAAACCTAAGTTCCCTTGTAAGCTTTGCAAGGGAGATCACCTTACTCATTTGTGCCCTGGTCTTCTAGAGGTACGAAGATTGTGGTCCCTATCTGCAAGCTCTTTAGATTCTGAGTCTTCTAAGGTTTCCTGGTAGTATATTCAACCATTGGTTGAGAAAGTTGTCACGTTGATGCAGTCATCAGCTGATCCCACTCCTCTTTTGGGGGGTGAGGTGCCTTTAGACCTTGTAGTCTCTCAGCCTTTTCATCCATTGGTTGAGAAAGTGGTCACACCGATGTAGTCATTAGCTGATCCTACTCCTCTTTTGGGGGGTGAGGTGCCTTTAGACCTTGTAGTCTCTCAACCTATTCAACCATTGGTTGATAAAGTGGTAATTCTAATGTAGTCATCGGTTGATCCTATTCCTCTTTTGAGGGGTGAGGTGCCTTTAGACTATGTAGTCTCGCAGCCTATGAAATCATTGGTTGAGAAAGTGGTCATGTCGTCGCGATCTTCAGATGATCCCACTCTTCTCTTGGAGAGTGCTGATTCTACCAAAGTGGTCACACCGATGCCATCTTCGACTAATCCCACTCCTCTCTTGGGGAGTGAAGTGTCTACTGACTATGCTTTTAGGATTTCTAGTTTCGTACTTTCAGAACAAGGGGGAATTTCGCTCGCTCCGAGCACACTCCCTCCAAGCCCTAGGATGGTTTCCTTTGATTAGAATGGTCTTCTTGAGCCTCATCTTTCTTCTTATGCACCTTTTAAAATAAGGGTTGAAGTTAATTCAACAAACATCTATCGATGTATTGTGGATGAAGGATCCTCTGCAAGTATTTTATCCTCCTTGGTTTGGAAAGTCTTGGGATCTCACGAGCTTATATCTGCTTCGCATGAGTTGTTGGCTTTTGACAGATGCCTTAGTGAATATTTGGGGGTTCTTCCTCAGTTTCCTATCCTGTTAGGTGGGAAGACTTTCATTGTTGATGTTATCGTAGTGCAAGGCCTGTTAGATTTTAATATGCTTCTCAGGCGTGATTATGTATTTGCTATGAACGTTGTGGTGTCTACGATCTTCCGGGTGATGCATTTCTTGCACAATGGAAGCATTGTCACTATTGACCAGCTGGCATCTAATAATCACCATCCTAATTTGGTGTTAGTTCAGACTACCCCTTTATATGTTCCTAGTGTTCGTGTAGACTCACCCTGCGATGGGTTAATTATGTGGCGTCCTATCCTCGGTGTTCAATTGCTTCTAGGTAGGAACCTTTGCAATCATGTTTGCCTTCTCAAGACTTGGTCTCAGCAATTGTTCCATTGGTTTATCCAATAGGGGCATGGGATCCCTTGCTTCCCTCTCTTGGTCCAAGTGATCTTGAGTCTCCTTCTGAGTCTGATCTCATTGTTTGTAGATCCTCAAGCCCTTGTGCTTGTGATTCTTCATTGATAGACTCTGCCAGTCCTACCCAGAGCCTCCATTGTCATATGGAGTATAGTTATTTTACTTCACCCTTTGGGACTTTCGATCCTTGTTTGTGTGATTTCTCAGATTTTGAATTGCCTTCAGATGAAGCTATCCTTGAAGCCAGGACTACGGCTTCTATACCGAGGGAGGACTTACACCATGGTTTGTGTTTTCTTCCCTTTTGGGAGACTTTCCAAGTTGACTATCGAAGAGACTCTTGGTCTAAGCCTGGCAGTGGGATCTACTTGAACCAATTTCATACATGAGTCATAGCCCCCACAGGTCTTCTTTTAAGACCTTTTCAGATCCTCTAAAAATGAAAATATTGCAGATAGATCTTGTTGATCTTCACGCTCGCTAAACTGAAATTTGAAGTCACATCTATTTGGTGGTAGTTTACCTCTTTTTCGGTCCGGATGGTCAACTGTACGAACAAAGGTATACTCTAGGAGCCTCAGTTCCCTAGAAGAGTATTCTCAGGTATGATTTTAACCCTTTTTTGGGCATGAGGGACTAAATTTACGAAAAAGGAACCCCCACAGAGTTCATAGTTAAGCTCTTTTCAGACTCCCTAAAATTGAAAATATTGTCGAGTGACCATATTCTTTCACACTCATTAAATTGGTCCAGAAAAAAATTCCTAATGGAGTCCATAGTTAAGATTTTTTCAGACTCCTTAAAAATGAAAAGATTGTCGAGTGATCTTGTCTTTATCACACTCATTAAAATGGTTTTGAATAGACATATTTTCAGTTCTAATTTACCCCTTTTTCAAACCGACTAGACTATCTTAGAAAAAGGTACCCTAGCGGAGTCTCTTTTTACATTTTTTTCAGACTCTCTAAATATGAAAAACCGTTGAGCTTACCTTCTTTGGGATCGTTAAAATTACATCGAAGAACGTTAACCTTGTGTGTATTATTAATCGCGCTTGCATACCTGCGTCTTTGGCCTAATTTCGACTCCATGTTTTTCTCAACTGAACCATCTGAAGCATGCCTTATATGCAAGCCCTGTAGCACTTTGCCTCTGCGTCTTGACACCTTTGGCCCCTAGAGGATTTTTCCCAAGTGTCATTTTCCTGCATATGTCCCTTTGCCCTAAGAATCCCTGTGTTTCGTGCGCTTGGAACTAGTATGTTTGCGACACGCAATCCTCCTTTGTAAAGTAGCATTATTTTATTCTTTTTCAAGCTTTCCAAAATTATTGAAAAAAACAAAAAAAACAAATATACCGTAAAAAGAGGAAGGGAAAAGTATTTTCTTTTTATTGGCAGCACAATGAGTCCCCTTGGAAAAAGCACATCCTTCTGTTTGTTTGTCAAGCCCTAGGATTTAATATGACCTTAGGAAGTTGTTCTCGCTACATAGAGTTGTGTCCTCCTCTGTTTGGTTATTCTTCCAAACATATGGAGAGTTTGTAGTGCCTCCTGCATCGTGAACTTATGTCAAAATATCATGTTGCCTGAGTCTCATCTTATGTCGTGCTATTTTCCAAGGGAAGTTATTACCAAGATTGAGTCAGCCCCCTCTAAAGATTGTCTCTTACCCTCATGCCCGATCATCCCAAAAGCCCAATCAAGTCTTTGTTCGAAATCCATGAAACCCTCAACCTGATCATCAAAATCCTCTAGTCCGTTCCTAACAAACCATCGAATACTTATGGGTAGTGAAGTCATACACTCATATTAAACTCCTACCTGAGTTGTGAATATTTTGAAGCTATTGCTCGAGATCTGAAGGCCTCATCTCTAGCCATCATGCCTTATTCGTTTCTTGTAGATGGATACTATACATGTATATCTTTTTTATTTCGAGATGTAGATCTGTTGTGTATTGCTTGTGGATACACTTTATATAGTTATACGACATGGATATACAACGTATTTGATTGGTATCCATGATTTTATTTCATTCCGAGCATGGGTATGCTTACCTCGGTGAGACAATTGTTATTTTGTAGATGGCACCTCCCAAATTCTGGTCCCTGGGCTCACTTGTTTGGTATGTTGGTGAAGATTGATAATGTATTTCGGCCATCATATTCTCTTCTGACCTCACACATTATGGGGCATCTGTTATAACCCTAAATTGCACTAGACATGTTTACCTGACATCAAGCCATCTCATTTGACTTCTTTGCCAAGCCACTACTGAACAACTTCTTAAAAATCACTCTTTTTGAAAGCATACATGGCCTGCTCCACTACTGCACGTGTGTGTACGTTGGCTGACCCACTACAACCCGTGTATACTTAAAAAGAACAAAAAAATGGAAAGTTTTAGATGAAACAGATAGTTTTGGGTAATTTAACTAAACCGACTAACCGTCCATAGTTAGTCACTTGACCAAATACCTAGCCCTTTCTAGCCTATAAAAAAAGGGGTAGGGTTCCCAGTTGGAAAGAGGAAAATCATAGCAAAGAAACTATACCCGATTTAATATTCCCCTTGCCCCAACCTTTTGCAAATATTGTGTGAAGAGAAGCATATACAAAAGAAGTTGGAGAATAGTTGAAGAGGATCCCAGGACCAGATTCGAGGAGCAGTGTCTGATATCACTATTGTAAGGTTACTCTTGTGAGATTAATAAAAGAAGTACTTTTTCTGTCCCTCCATATGATATTGTCCATATTTAAATTTGATTATATTTTGATAGAATCTCTAACCCATTCGTTTATAGATCATATGCATGTGGAGTTCTTTGTTTGTATTTTGTGAATTCAAGTCAACGTTGGGAGGAGATTTGCAGTCAAAGAGTGACCAAGCGTTAAAGGGATCGACATCAAACACAAAAACTAAGGTACAATAACTGGATCTCTTTAACCTTGAATCTACTATGAATAATGGGGTTTATGATTGGGATGTTGGTATAAAGTAGGAGAATTTAGTTCATTTTTGCATGCATGATAAAACCCTTAATGTTAGTCCGTAGGAGGGATTTCCCACCCACAATAGTAGGGAGTTTTGTCATTGTTGTTTCTGAGCATTAATCTTTTTGGAATGTGAACTGGTGTATGGACTTCATGTGTCTAAAAACTATCTGTCAATTTGGAATCCATTCTCTCATCCAATGTCATATATCTTTCCAAACCTGTTAAGTGTTCTTACAAATCCATCTATGTCCATACTATCCAAGACTCTGCTACACAACTATCCATAATTTTGACTCATATGTCATTGTACTATCATGAAGTACTACTACAACTGATTGATCTATCACATTGTACCTATGCTAACTGAATGCACTAAATATGTCTACTCAAACTCTACAATCTACTCGTAGGATGGTTCTCTGGTCTATCTCAGCTACCGCATAGACTCCCCATGTCTATTATTCATATTATCTGAGAGTCTCTAAGTCGTATGGCTCATAAAAATTCTTTCTATGATATGTATTCATCATCATCTTCATTGGTAGATTCATCATCTCTTTGATCTCTGACTTCTTTCCTTCTGTCTGCAGATTCATATTTCACTACAATGCTTGAAAGTAAAATCTCTTGAACATGTTACTTATTTATCCGTCCTTCTTTTCTTTTAGTTATTTTCCAAACCTTTATGTATTTGACATCTTTCATTTTCTTTGTAGAATTTTCTTCATCTAGTTCTATTGTCAATCTTGCGACCTCTGGGACCTAGTCTTTGTTCACCTATTCTTTGTGTTTTCTTATCCATACTTTCTTATATTTGATATCCATGTTCTCTTTCATGGAAGTATCAATCATTTTTCTACAATCATTAGCTATGTGTCCATAGTTATGACATTTGTAACATCCAATGTCACGTGGGGACACATGGGCATTTCTTGCTTGAACATTTATTTTATAATCCCTGCAATCTACAACCTTATGTCCAAAATTAGTACAATAAAAACAATGGCCATAAAAGAAATTCCCATATCTGGGAGTGAATGGTCTTCTTTCTGGTGTATTCCTTATGAATTTCTTCCTTGAATGATCATGATCATGATTGAATCTTCTTTGTGGCTTGAGCATGTATGGCCTTCTTGAATATGTATCTTCAATAATTTTCGTAGATTCTGGTTGACCATGATACCTTCCTTTGAGTACTTTTGCATAACTCTTTCTATTTTCTTCATTCTTCTTTTCTATCAACCTAGAGTTCTTCTCTTCATTCTTTGTAAATGATGTGGATGTTTCTGTCTCTTCAACGTTCTTGTTGAGCTTGACGATTTTACTTCCCAATGTGACAACTTCTTCTTCAAGATTCTCAACCTCCTCTTATTTATTCATTATCTGAGACTTCATGACTTCTTCTCTTCTTTTTGCTTCTTCAAGATTTATTTTTAATGTGATTATTTCTTCTTCAAGTCCTTTATCTTCTTGACCAAACTATGCCTCAAGCTGGTTTAGATCGTTAGTTCTTTCCTTAAGATGATCTATCAATATATTCTCTCTCATTTATGCTTCTTCATTCTCTGTTGCTATGTTGTCTTCCAAATGTTTCTTTTGATATTCAAGATTTTCTTCGATCTTTCTGGCTTCATCTAGTTGAGTTCTTAAGTTCTCAATGACATGTTGGGATTCTTCAAAAATGTGAACACTTTCCTTTTGTTTTATCAATTATTTCTTGAGTGACATGTTTTCTTCTCTTTCTTTTAGTCCATCTAAAGAACTAATCAATTCTGCTTCATAATTGTCTTCTTTTTCAATTAGTTTTTCTGTCTCATTTCCTTCACCAAATTTTATTTCAAGATGTTTGTGTTTTTCACAATTAAAGAAAAACAACATACCTCTGTTGATTATGTACTCTTCATCTTCTAAATCTGTTTGACATGGTGAACATATTTCTTCTTGATCTATACCTGCATCTTCTTTGGCATTTTCAGAATCTGCGATGGGTGAATAATATATATCATGTAACTTACCCCAAATTTCTTTTCCTAATGAACATTTACCAACCTTTTATCTTATTGGATTAGGTAATCCTTCCTAGATGAAATCCATTGCTATTTTTTTATTCTTCTTCAATTCCTTATTGGTTGCAGTCTTTTCCCTTTTTGAACTATCATATCCTATAACGACTGATAGTCAAATATAATACCCTTGTGCCTATAAAAATACTTTCGTTCTTCCACTCCACATCTAATACTTTAAACCATTATGAACATTGAACAATGGTACTCCATTCTCATAATAATCCATGATCTCCTTCCAATGGTTAAATTGTTTCTTGAAGGAATCTGTTATGATCCCAATTGTTGGATTACTGAGAGGGGGGGTGAATCAGTGATAGAGAAATTTAATCCTTTTTAACCATAAAATGCAAGTGTTATATCAATGTAGCATTATCATCCAATAGTTGCAGAGTAAATAAACAATGAACAAATGAGAAATCATACACATACACAATACACCAATGTTTTTACGTGGAAACCCAAAGCGGGAGAAAACCACATAATTTTTTTTTATATGTCTTTAAGAATTACATTCATTGGAAGCACCAACTTTCTTTGTTTTCCAACTACAACTGGAAGGAGGTTCCATCTCCCTAGTTTCTCAGGATACAACCTGAGGTAAGATCCAACTACCCAATTCTCTGGCTATAACCAAAAGGAGGCTACAACCACCTGTCCTTGCCTCGTCCAACCTCCCTGATGTAGAAGTAGAATTATTGAATCACTGTCACACTATCACTGTGAGATATACTGTTGTAAAATTTTACCAATCAAACTACACCAAAGAACATGTACCAAACAACTTGTAATCAACATGTGCCATAAACAAGTGTATCAACCATGCACCAACCTGTACCTCAACCTGTACCATCAACGAGTGCATCAACCATGCACCAAATAACCTATAAAAACATGTACCAAACAACTTTTAATCAACATGTACCATAAACAAGTGCATCAACCATGCACCAACTTGTACCTCAACTTTTACCATCAATGAGAGCATCAACCATGCACCAAATATGTACCAATCATGCATCAAATACACATAAACTATGACTCATCAAGATGTACCAACATCATCAACTATACACCTCATGTATGTGACAACTCATAAACTACTTGTCTCAACCATGTACCCAACATGTACCTCAACCATACACCAATATAACCATCAAAATTTATCTAATAATTCATCACTCTATCCATAAAACCAATACCATAAACCATTACATCAAACCATGTGCCACAACCTCATTGTTATACAACCTCTATCTGTAACATACCTCAACCAAAATACCTCATCAATTTCATCATACAAATCTGATTTTTAACTCTGTAATAGATCTGGTGAATATGATCACATACTTTCAAACCTTCCTTAACTTTAAATACAAGAGACTAGCATTTTCATCAAACTTTACTTTAGTCTCACATGACTAATTTTGGATCAGTAAAAAACCCTAACTTAAAATAATCATAACTATGTACCTATAATGAATAAAGATCTGAAAATAATACACAATGTTCTTCAATGTCTTTTATGCAATTCCTCTAGGTTTCACTACTTGGAACCTCTCAAAAAAAGGAGTTATAGAAAAAATGGCATACCTTATTGAATTCTAACTTATTCTAGAGAGATAACGTGTAGAGCATGCCCCGCATGGAATATTTTTTGTATGGATCTAAAAATGGTACACATAATACTAAATACTTTACTCTAACCAATACATTTGGTCTTACTGAATTTGGATCTGTTATGAATAAGTTATGACATTTTTACCCGAAACACATGTTTTAGACTAGTTTCAGAACTAGCCACAAACCCTATTTTCCACGGAGTGCAACTCCAAAAATACAATGACCCACAAGATGAAATGTTTATCATAGCTAATTGGATATGTTTCCTCAATGGGCTCCATATTTCACGGCCTGAATCATTCTAGAAAGCAAGTTATTGTGAAAATGGTGAGCTGACCTATAAATAACATACCTTAGAAAGCATCATCAAAATAATTTATCCTCCCTTGAATTTTGGCCTTCTTTACTTCACCTTCCCTCTGAAATTCACCTTAGATATCCTTTGGTTACCTCAGCGACTTGTCATGAAAATGAGAGACCCTTGCCTCTTATTTATACTTTTATGTAGCTTCCTCAAGGGGTTACCTTCTAACCATCTTAATCCACTTTCCTTATTTTAGGGCTAACCCACTTCTAACCACTTGTCCAGTTAGTAATTTCTCCATTAACTTTATTATTTAAATAATTTCTTTTATATCCACTTTGACTTATAGTACACTCATCACTTCACTTTATTATTTAAATAATTTCTTCTTTGCAACCACTTTGACTACTTTGACCGTTTGGGTCTTCTAGATGACTCATGAGGGTTATCCAACTTCACGTGGCCATAACTCTCTAACCATGAGGATTTATGTGACGTTCCACATACCACCATAAATGGCACGACATGTACTATCCATCTATAATAGTCTTACCTTAAAATATATTAAAACTCATATCATTGTACATCAAACAAACTTGGGTCCATTACCCAAACCTTTGTTGTACCAGAATTCGCTACCCAACTTTCTTCAAGGATTGACATCAATGAAAAACAACCCAATTGATCAACAAAACTAACTTGTTCCCCACTTGTAATTCATTCCCTTCCCTTGGGAACTTAAGATAAATTAATGTTATAATACTTAGTACTTTATGAATAATATTATTTTATTTCTTTGCTTGAGCTCCCTTGACTTAGCCCCTCTTCCTTAAGCCCTGAACCCCCTTTCCCTCTTTTGGAATCCTATCCCCCCATACTCTTTTGTTTGAATTCGTCTAAAATAGTGATGTATTGTATTAATAATATGAGTGATTACATATTACAATGATAGGATCACTTGTCTTTTAGCATCTAGGTTCTCCGGCCTAATAATCACACAAGAACTTTGGCCTATAATACCTTCTTTCACCAGCCTATAAAACATATGTACATTTACAATTGGGGTTCATCCTGGGGGTATTACAGTCAAGATAGAAACAAGAACTTTAATTCCAAAAAGGATCCATGTTGGTGAAGCAAGTGGGATATAAGTCCCTCATTTATGGATTATAATTGCAGAGCATCAATTTAGCAAGAACATATCAAACAAGTTAAGAAAATTAGTGAGAAAAAGTGTTGGGCCCGAGATATGATCATTTTCATGACGGTTATTATACACTTTTTCCATATGTATATATGTGTTTTTCATCTTTTGAAGGATATTTTTGAAGAATTTCATGATAAAACGGTATGATTGACACTTTGTACGTATAAGCCATGTTTAATGATTGTATTGGATATAATTCATCATGTTTTATGATTTCCAACAACTAATTCACATTTTTTGATATTACAGTGAGAAAATGCACTACGTTTATGCTTCCAACACTCATTCTAGTACTTCATCCGACACTATTACAGACACCAAACTTAAACATTAATTTTTGGGAGGATGAAGTGGAATCTGAAAAATCTGGCACATGGGTTTTGTGAGCAGTATGCCCAATTATCTCTTTCGCGATCCATTTCCCGAAATTAAGAACAGATTAAGAGCAGTTTGTGGTTCTCAATTCGACATCCGACACTCATTCTGACACTCGATCTGACACTCCATCCAGCACCTCTTCCTACACAAAAATGTAGGGTGACTTTGCGGTTATGGCATTGGTGGCTAGTGATGGGAAAATCGGAAACATGGGTTTTGATCATGCTTATCCCCTCCAACTACTGAACTCTTGACAACTCGATTTTGGGTTGTTATGGTGGGTGATTATTGGGTAGCTCTGTTTCAGCAGTTAGGGCACCATTAATGAAATTTTCCAATTTTAGAAGTGGGTTGAACCTCTTGTGGTCGACCACTTAGCCTGTAAACATTATAAATACCACCGAGGTGGTTAGAAATAAGCTAAGCATCATATACATCAGTGTGATAGGGATAAACACGTTTTTACTCTGTTTTGAGTTTTTACATTGCCGAATTATGCCAGAAATACGCTTTTGAGTTTTCATGGTGAATTCTAGTTGCTGAGTTCATGGTTGGATTTTAGGAAGTAGCCACGACTTGCTGGGGGGGCCACTAGCAGTCTAGTTACTGTCTTTGTGTTGTTTATGCATTTCATAGTTTTGTTCTCTTTATTTTCCTGTACATGCATTTCTATTTTGTTAATTAGTTTGTTGTTATAATCTAATTTTCTTTGACTCTCGTTTGCAGGTTAGTATGATAAAGTGTGTTAGCATGCATTAATCTCATATTTAGGAACGGATCTGTAGACCCCTAGACTAACCCCATGTGTAATTAGATATTAGATTATGCTTTCTTTTATGATTTTATAATCAAGTTTAAAACGAAATTTTAATTAGAATAGAACAAAGTTTCAATTTGGGTTTTCTTTGACAGGGATTTGACAGATGGATAGAGTTGATTTCAGTTTTTAATCATAGCTTGCTTATTTCAATTTTACATAGATCTTGCTCACTTAGTTGTTGATTAATGTAGTTGTTAGTTTACTTTTTTTAATGTCATGTCTTAAATTTCTGTTTTTAATCATTTCTTTATTGTAGTTTGAATTGTTAGAATAGATGTAGCATAGTTTCCTTTATGTAATTTCATTTCCTAGAATTAAATTGCAATTATATTTCTTAGTTAATGGTTGAATCTAGTTTTGCTTATAATGATGATCTTGTTATGTTTTTGATGGTTCACATATGAATATGCAGGGTATCTAACATTGCTTTTGTCATGGTTAAACTCTCATTGGATTGTTTAATCCATACTTTTCATTTCACCATCAAGATTAGTGTTGAGCTTATATCATTGGAATTGTCCTTTATTGTCAAGTGTCACCGAGATATCATCCGTCACCACCGAAGGCATTCACACAACCACCAACATTATATCTAAATTGTCATAGGTTAAAGAATAGTTTTCCTTCTTTCGTAGATATAGTTTCTCGCTTTCATAGCTTAGGAAATAATCCTATTTGTTGTTGTAGGATAGATAGACTTTGCTTTGATAGATTAGATAGTAGTTTGCTCAAGAATTAGTTGTTAGTCTTTCTTGCTCTCAATAGACTAGATTTCCTTTCATGCATTGCATTGAGCATTTAAATTTCCTTTCATGCAAGAGAAATAGTTTTGCATTAGGCATTTAGTCCACTTGCCTCTTAGGCTAGATAGTTTATCAATGAGAAGTTTTGCTTGCAGTAGTTAGTTTCCTTTGCTTACTTGTCTTTTTCTTTAGTAGGTTAGTTAGGTGCCTTTGATTTCTTGTCTTTTTCTTTAGTAGGTTAGTTAGGTGTCTTTGCTTACTTGTCTATTTTCTTTAATAGGTTAGATAGGTGTTTTTGCTTACTTGCTTATTTATTTGCTTTCATAGGGTAGTTGTTCATTGGATGTAGGTTGGCAAGTTTAAGATGTTTTCTTTTGTCATTTGTTTTTTATGCTTAGTAGTTTTATTTTTCTTATTGTTGAACTAGTTTTCTTTACATAGGGTTTTACTTGCTTTCTTAGGAACCATCCATCGATCCTTGGCCCAAAATTACTTAGGTTACCTAGGTTCATTTTGCTTAGTAGGGTTTGCTCATTAGATAGCTTTGCTTGAGTAGATTAGCCTTAGATAGATGCCTTCCTTAGTTAGACTATACTTCTACCAACCTTCTACCTTTGGCATATATTTTTCTACAACTCTAAGTTTACTTACCCCGACAATTTAATTGAGGGTTTTTATTGTGTTTTTAGTGCATATATAACACCCATCAGAAAGATTGTCTAGAAGTAGTTCAAGAAGTACTTTATCAAAAGTATCTCTGTGACAAGTACTAAGAGGTTAAAATACGAGAATCCCATGAATTAAATTTAGGAAAAATAACCATAGAGGAATATGCAAATGAATTCTTTGAGCTATTTAGATATGTCAAGGACATCATAGATGAGAAGTTTAAGATTCATTGCTTCTTAAACGGATTTCCTCAATTCTACAAGGAGAAGATTGAATTTGATGATTTTGAGACTTTTGATGAGGAATTTGGAAAGGATAAATATTGATATGAGAATAACATAAACAATATAGAGGTTCACAAAGCATGGAAGGAGAAAAAGGAGAATCTTTACGAAAGAAAGAAAAGGTTCAAGCCTCATTACAAAAACCAGCCAAAGAATTTCCAACATAATCAAGTAGAATGAAGGGGAAATAACTTTGTTGAATCAATGGGAAAGGGGCCAAGAGATCCTATTTAATGTTGGATATTTGAGGAAGATGATTTGCTAAAAAAAGTTCCATACCAAAAGGAGAACACTAGAAATGTTTAAAACATTTGTTAGGCTATAATTGCCAATGATGTAGTAAGTACTATTCCTCCTAAAGTTTTCAAACCATGTGTCTTAAGAATCATAAGAATAGTAAGTCATGGTTATTTCAAATAACCATTGGAACCAAGAAAAAAATCAGGGAACTGATGGAGAGATGTCTATTAGAACTGAATGGCTCTTCACATGGGAAAACTTGAACATATTGCCACTTGGTTTATATGATGTTCTCATTGGTGGATTGGATGGAATAGCATTGAATTAACATTTATTGCTACAATAATACCTTTGATTGCATTAGTGAACATGGAAACTCAAGAATGATAGGTATTCGAAAGGTGATCTCTATTAGAAAAAAATCATCCTTGCAATTGAAGAAGTTCTCTAGAAAGGGGCACCAATGGTATAAAACCTATGTATTGGAACCATTGGAGTATAAAGGCCCAAATCCCAAGAAATATCCTTTATTAAAATAATTCAAATATGTATTCCCTATGATGTTCCAAGACTACTCCCAAAAAGAGATTAAGTTTTCAATCAACCTTATTCCGGGAACTACACTAGTGTCTAAGTCTTCTTTTAGAATGATTTTTGCAAAACTAATGTTGATGAAAATGAATTTGCAAGAATTAAAAGATAAATGGTACATTTGGCTAAGTCTATCCCCATGGGGAGAAATCGTCGTATTTTTCAAAGAGAAATATGGAACTCTCTAGCCATTTATTAACTATAGACAACTAAAAAAGGTAATAGTGAATAACAACTTTCTATTGCCTTGAATTGTTGTTGTATTTGACCATATGAGAAAGTATATCATCAAGTCATAATTAAGGAAGAACAAATCCACAAGACAACCTTCAAAACAAGGTATGTTCATTGTGAATTTGTAGTTATGTCATTCAAATTCATAAATGCACCAACTACATTCATCTTCCTCATAAACAATGTCTTCAATAAATACTTAGACAAGTTTGTGCTTGTTTTCCTTGATGATGCTACAATTTATTTGAAATTTGAAGAAGAGAAAAAGGATCATTTTTGAATGGTTTTGAAAGTGTTAAGAGAACACAATATGGATACAAAACTCAACAAATGTTATTAATGTGATATCCTTCATGGGTCTTGCTAGTTATTATTGGAGATACACTTATGGATTCTCAAAGATTACACACCCAATAACTTCTTGGGGGTACAATGAGGGATGGAGCTTGTTGGCCCTTGACCAAGGTTTGAAGAATACTTGGTCATATTTGACCGTTTTTGGAGCTGCGACTGCTTTCCAAAGATGGAGCGCAACACGAAGTAGAAATTATGGAAGCAAGACCTATTTTTGGGTCACTTTTAGGCTTTTGGGTTGATGTAAAGGGAAAGGGATGTCGGCCCATGGGTTTACCCACGCGTAGGTCCATTTTGTAATATAGAAATAGATACTTAGGCAATGTAAGTATATGATAGTAGTAAATATATGTGATGTATAGCTAAAGGCTTAATTCTAGAAGCTGGATCTATGTGATTGGATGTATATTGCAAGTGCTTTGTGCATGATTGTAAGGAGATTGAAAAGCTAAGTGCAAGTTGTTGTAGTTTTGTGCTGAAGTGCAAGGAAGAAGGATCTAGCGAGTTGTGCAGATCTTGTGTCCTGTGTGAAGTAAGGGTCACTAAAGCTCTATGTTGTAACCACTTGACCGAGATAATATAAAGAAGAAGACTTTGTGGATGTAGCCCCAGGGAGGGGGTGAACCACGATAACTTTGTGTATTGTGCTCTGTGCTTCGACCTAATGTGTTTATATCCTTCTTGGCTAAGTGCTTGCTGTGATTAAATATATCTAGTTATGCTCTGTGCTTATGATATATGAATGAATGTTAGATCTGATATATAATATGCTTAGTGCTTGATTTGTTGAATCTAATCTATATTTTTGTGGCTAAGTACTGAATCATCTTTAGTCTAAGTATTCATTGCGATTCTCTGTGCTATCCATGAAGTACCATAAGGGTTAAATATTGATGAATGATCTATGCTAAGTGTCATGTAAAAGATATAATCATAGATTGGTGTCCCAGCTAAGGTTGGAGACATCTGAGTCCTGCAACCACCCCTACCTCTACCTCAGGTGAGACTTCATTTGCTTCGTAGGTGTTGCCGAAAGGGATGGTATTTAGGGTTTTATTGTTGCACTCTTGAGCGTTGAACCCTGGGTCTGCCCATGTGCCAACAAATGGTTTCATTGCTGAGACTTGGAACTGTGATTGATGGGAACTAAAGAAGAAAAATCTTTGTGTGAAATAAGATCTGTGCGTAGATCTGTTGCCCTAGTGCACAGTATTCTACTTGACCTATGAAGCTTTGTGCCGAGAAAGAAAGGTCAGATTTGAAGGAAAGAGGTCAAATCTGCAAGAAAAAGGTTGATACTGAAGAAAAGAAGTGAGATCTGAACACTTTATGCTCTAAGAAAGGTAAAAGTACAAATTTCCACAGAAAAGAGGTAAGATCTGTAAGCTCTAGCCTCTAGTAAAGGTAAGAATAGTTCAAGTTTTAGATCTAAAATATTTGTGCTCTATATAGGTAAGATAAGTGGAAATTTTTTGTTTCTGAAGCATGAATTTAGGTACGCTTGATAAATTTTGTCCTAGCCTGAAAACTAGAGCAATGTTAGATAAAAGAAAGTTTGATATGAATAGGTCTGATATGAATAGTGAAAGATATGTTATACCTATGCATAGAAAGAATTTTTGGACTAACCAATGGATGCAGGATCCTAGAAAGAAATTTTTGCAGGCTATCCATCATGATCCTAGTGTGCAATACAAGAAGAGTTGGGGATCATGGATGAGAAAGGGAGGATTAACTCTTTGTTACAATTGTAGAAGACCAGGACATCTTGCAAAGGAATGCCTTGGGAGAAACCCTAGCTGCCTCTATTGTAAATCTATGGACCATGAAGTATTGGATTGCCCTAGAATGATTGCTAGACTTGAAAAAATGAATATGGAACAAGCAAACTCTGAAGGAGATCAAGAAACTAAAATTATGGAAGAACCCCAGAAAGAATCATAGATCATGTTACTAAAAATAAAAGAAACCCTAGATGGTCATAAGGATGTCAGTTTGTCAGAGATCTTCAAAGAAAAGGAGAAAATCGAAGTAAGAATAGGAGACATCGACATTGACTGTGCTTTGGATGAGAAAACATCGATGAAAATTATGACAGAAAGCACTTGGGAAACCCTAGGAAGGTCTGCTCTAGTCCCTTCACTAGGAATCATCAGATTATTTAAAGGAAAAATGGTAACCCTATGTGGCAGAATTACCCAAATAACTATGAGTACCCATGGAACTTCGATAGAGGAAGAGTTCAAAGTCATTAGATTTATTGAGGACCATGCCCCATTTCCATCTTTGTTAAGAAAGATATGGATTGAAAAAGATTAGATATGGAGGAAAGAAGAAAAGGAATCCCTAGAATAGAAGAAGCAAGAAATCATGGAATTTATGACTAGAAGGATTGCCTACTTGATGGAGGAACAAGAGAATAGATCTCAGTTGTTAAACACCAGGGACCTAGATGTCGAAGATATAAGAGGATTAGAGGAACCACAGAAGACTAAATTACCTAATCCATATGATGACGGAGTATTACCCTTGGATCTAAAGAAAGAACCTAGGCAGCATGAAGTGACTATGTCGAGAGAAGATAAGACTCAGAATGGAAAAAGGATGACCGAGACTAAGCTCACTGGGAAAAAGGCTAGGAAGCTAAGTAAGAAGAGGGCCAAAATCAGAAAGTTACAGAAGACTTCAGAGGAAACTTCGCAGAAGGAAAAATCACAAGAATTGAGCTTCATTGAAATATTAGAATAGCGACATCTGGCACTTCGCCATGGTGCAACAATATAACCATTGGACAAATATACCCATTCGACTTCTGTCCTGAATGGGTCAAAAATAAATTATGGGTTCCCACTAGACCATTTAACAACACCAGAATGAATAGAACAGAGTTAATGAAGGCCCCATATCCGTTGCAAGCAGACCATTGCTAAGTTTCCCTACTTAGTCCTTCGTGCCACGCACCGAGAATACTTTTTTCTAAGTGAGAATTTGAGCCTAAAACTTGAGATTACTTCACCTTGTGATCATTTCCTTGTTCCCATACTATTCATCGTAGTCTATGAATTCATTTTCACACCTGAGCTAGTGAACCCAAGCTTGTATGTTGGACGAGCTCAACGCTGTTGAGAAAGTAGTTGAAGAATTGTTTATTGAACTGATGGTTGAGAGAGTCATGTCAGAGAGAAGGATGTCTGCAGGTGTGAAAGCATCATCGACATGAGGAGTCCAATATTCTCCCTCCACTGCTTGTGGAGCAGAACCTTCCAGAACCACGATCGAGACAAGAACAAAGCATAGAGATGATATTGCAAACGCTAAGCTGATCCCGCGCATTCTACCAGTTTACATACCACCTTTGAGTGGAAATATTAACCACGATAGTGTACCCAGAGACTTTGAGTACACCTTGATCACCATGTATCTTTCGAAAGGGGTGTGCATAGTAAGTACTGACCAGGATAATCTCACAGCACTAAAATTTAATGATTTTAACCTTGGAGATCGCAAAACCTACAACATGTTAGCTCCGCATAAATACTTAACCAAGATCAAAGGAAGAAATCCTAATATTGTCCTGTAGTCCTAGACCTAGAACCTCGTGCAGTCCACACTACTCAATGTAATGAATATCCCTCACTTCGGCAGACACCAGGAAGTCAACGCATGCGTCAGGTTGCTGTTGTCTTGCTACCATGGTGGATACTTATGGTTAGACCACCGCATCACTATGAATCTGACTTTAATCAATTGGATCATAAGACTTAGCATGCAAGGCCCTGACCCACAAGACTTTTATGCAGGAAAGACCTCAGACCAAGCACTAGCATAGCGGATAAAGGAAACTTATGGAAATGTAGAGAAGGGTACGCGAGGCTACAAGGTAGCCTCTATCCAGAGTGGCGTAGTGCACCTTGCATGTCAACTGATCACGGGAAAGCTAGTTCATAAGAACAGATCAACACAGGTGACTGGATTCAAAGTTGACCTAGCATGGAAGTGCGTCGAGGGACTACAGATGAATTGGGCATAGTATCTTGTAAACTAGTTAGAGATGGATTGCAGAGGAGCGCAATACCAAGGGTATGAGTTCCACTTTAGTTGGTTGCTCATACTCATCTCTTTCATCACTTGGGAACTACCAGAGGGAGCCACTTTTCCAGAGATCAAACCTTTTGAACCAATAAGCATGAAGTTCTATACATTGTGGTATTCCAACGACATGAACAAGCAGTGGATGTCTAATGTTGTCTTCCACACCTACTTCAACCAAATGAAGCATGCAATTTAGTATACACCATGAATCACCCCAAACATACTTCATAGGTTTAGACCTTTGATGAAATTTAGTGCATACCACCACTTCACCTATATTACAACGTGCGGTGATGAGCATAAATAATAGCTCCAATCCTACTACAAGCTGACAAAAGATGACTTGGAGGAGATTACCAAGGAATGGTTGACAGACCTCCTTGTTGCAGTGGACCCCGCAGATATGTACGACAAGGAAAGCCCTGAAGCTATGTCGGATACACCTGGGCCAAGCAGGACTAAGAAGGATGACGAAGTTGAATATATCCCTAGCACATCCACGAAGACTACTTCGGTCTCACCTGCATAGGGAGGTGATGGTGACAAGCTAGGCAGTACAAAAGCTGAACAAAACAGAGATGAGGTTACTCCACCTAGAGAGGAGGAGGATCCCTCCATGAAAAAAAAGATGACACCACCAAAACCCTCCTCCCGAAAGAAATATAAGGCCACTTGGACCATGCTTAAAACTACCCTTACCCTAGATGACTTCGACTTCTTAATTGCCACGCTGAATGATGTTTCACTAGAGCTCGCAAAAAAGCAGGAGGAGATATTAAACCTTATCAACGGAGAAATCAAAGAAGTGCAGTAGGCACTCCAGTCCAGAAAAGAAGTTTCTACAACACCCTTGATAAGCGGAACATCAGGAACAGGTGATGATCCCACTCAATTACACCAAATCATTGATCAAGTCAAAGATCACCTTCGACGAGCTCAATAAGACACAACACAAGCCACCCAGGCTTTGGTGCAAGCACAAAAAGCACTTCTAGAACAACAAAATGAGGCAGAATGGGAAAATATTTCCCTAAAATCGAAGTGGGACGAGGAAAGGGCATAGTTGTTAGAAGAGAAACTTGACGTACAGGAAAGGGTTCACAAAGCACTACACTCTATGATGGTCATAGAAGTGAAGATGGAAGACCATCTCTCACAGCAGGTGACCTAATTGGAAGAAGTAATCCAACAACTCCAACAACACATCACGGATCTGGAGCTTTGCACTGTGCCCAAGACCCCCCAAGAAATAAGAGATATAAGAGAGGCCACTTCTTAAAGCGCAGTTGGCCGATTAAAAACCTTTGCCTTGGAATGCAAGAAGATGAGTGCTAGAAGCGCCCAGACTTATGAAACCCTCACAAAGAATCCAGAATTGCAGACATTGGAGGCACAACTACAAGAAGCAAAGCAGCATCCAGACACGCTACAGGTGCAGATAAAGACTTTTACCCCAGGTGAAATAATGAATAGGTTTTCAGAAAAATTCACATCCCAACAACAGGTACATACGCTGAAAAGTAAAGTGATGGAAGTATCCCAAGGACTTCAGCCAATCCAAGAAAAGGCATGCCAACTGTTCACTGAACTTGAAATCCAGGGAGTTGAACTCGAACAGGTTCTAATCACTGCAGAACAACACCTGGAAGGACTGCTCAATGACATAGTGATCCAAGAATTTACTGAGCAAGAGGCTGTCGCACTGCATCAGGTTGAAGCAGCTAAAGCCAATATAGAGGCATTCGAGGTGGAATTGATCATACCTGAGTGACTCGGGATGAGTCACATGTGAGTGTTGGGGGCCGGTTGGCCCTTGACCAAGTTTTGAAGAATACTTGGTCATATTTGACCTTTTTTGGGACTGCGACACCTTGCCGAAGATGGAGTGCAATGAAAAGTGGAAATTAGGGAAGCAAGACCTATTTTTGGGTCCCTTTTAGGGTTTTGGGTTGATGTAAATTGAAAGGGATGTCGGCCTGTGGGTTTACCCACGCGTAGGCCCATTTTGTAATCTATAAATAGATATTTAGGCAATGTAAGTATAGGATAGTAGTACATCTATGTGATGTATAGCTAAAGTCTTAGTGCTAGTAGCTGGATCTATGTGATTGGATGTCAATTGCAAGTTCTCTATGTATGATTGTAAGGAGATTGAAAAGCTAAGTGCAAGTTGTTGTAGTTTTGTGCTGAAGTGCAAGGAAGAAGGATCTAGTGAGATGTGCAGATATTTTGTCCTATGCAAAGCAAGGGTCACTGAAGCTCTATGATGTAACCTCTTGACTGAGATAATATAAAGAAGAAGACTTTGGGGATGTAGCCCCAGGGTGGGGGTGAACCATGGTAACTTTGTGTATTGTTCTCTGTGCTTCGACCTAATGTGTTTATCTCCTTCTTAGTTAAGTGCTTGCTATGATTAAATATATCTAGTTATGCTCTGAGCTTATGATATATGAATGAATGTTAGATATGATATACAAGATGCTTAGTGCTTGATCTGGTGAATCTAATCTATATTTATGTGGCTCAGTACTAATCAACTTTGGTCTAAGTATTCACTGCGATGCTCTGTGCTATCTGTGAAGTACCATAAGGGTTAAATATTGATGAATGATCTATGCTAAGTGCCCTATAAAATATATAATCATAGATCGGTGTCCCATCTAAGGTTGGAGACATCTGAGCCTTGCAACCACCCCTGCCTCTACCTCGGGTGAGACTTCATTTTCTTCACAGGTGTTGCTGAAAGGGTCGATAGTTAGGGTTTTGTTGGTGCGTTCTTGAGCATTGAACCGTAAGTATGCCCCTGTGCCAAAATATCTCTACAGCCCGCACCTGCGGTCATATGAGTTTTCATGACATGGCCTCGGGAAAAGAACTAGCTAGCTGATCCCTGTAACATCTTGCTATGGTGCACTGAGAACACTTATTATTTGAGGACACTTGCTCGCAAGTGATCTTGACTTTTTGATGTTAGACCTTTATATTTGATTATGATGCGATTGACAGATGACATGATGTGTTACTATTTGATGTAGACAGGTGCTATTGACGCAGTTTTATTGAGTGTGCAGGGCTTTTGACCTTGAGGATGTAGAGGCATCAATAGAGCCCCCTTGGACTGTGGACTAAGTCAGGGAGTGTGATTTTGGGTTGATATGTTTATTATGATGTTTCATTTGATTTGATGATTTGATGTTGATATTTCTGACATGATTATTGGTGATGCAGGCTGACGATAACTTGCCGACCAGACTCACATATGGAGTAAAGGGGCCACACACGATTGCAGAGAGGTTGAGGGAGAGGGGTGGACAACAGCCCTACCACCGCCTGCTAGCACTCCCGTCGTGGCTTGAACTGTAGGTTAACGATTACCTAGTTCGAGAGGACCCACGATGCCATGAGGGTCAACTGCGACAGTCGCTCACGATGATTCTAAGGGGCACGCAATAAGGCGGGGGCCTTATTCCTTAGAGCCATTAGTCTCCTACTAGTTCACCTGGCGGAGTATTGACTCCAGGGGTTATAGAGGTCTACCAATCAGTTCAGTTGGCGAGTGGCACCCTTGGAGGACATGGTGCATCCTGAAGGGCACGTCGCACAAAAGAAACTCAGTTGGCGAGTGGCACCCTTGGAGCACGTGGTGCATCCTGAAGGGCACGTCGCCAAAAGAAATTCCAGAGGTGAGTGGCACCCTTGGCGCACATGGTGTGACCTGAAGGGCACGTCGCAATAAAGGTGGTTGAAGGAGTCAACCTAAGTAACCCTAAGTCATCAACACCTGAATAAAACCTTAAGCAATTCCCTTAACCTATTGTCGCATAGCTCAGAATCTAAACCCTAAGCCTAAGACCTTCTAGAAAAAGGGGAGGGGAATTTAGTGTGACTTTAATAAAACAGAATTTAAAAAAGAAAAAAAAAACAACAAAAAAATAACTCGGACCATTAACCTCTCACTATCCATGTCTACTTTTAAACTACCCTCCATCGCCTTGACCTTCCAGTATCCATCTCCCTTTTACTTGTCTAGTTCACATTACTATATCACCATCCCTCCCCGTAATTCCTCTTTATTTGTTTTATGTATTACATTTATTTTTCCCCTATACTGGTTTGCCATCGCCTTAATCTCTCATTATCCTATATATACATATATATTAATGGTAAATTAAATGATGGATAATGATAAACTACAAAGATGAATGCATGCTTATAACTAGAAAAATGAAAATACATATACGTATATTTATATTATAAACAATTTTAAACAAATAAAGTTAAGCATGTAAAAATTAAAAGGAAATGAATAATGAGCGCACATACTCTATGAGTTTTGAAAAGAAAAATATATATATATATATATATATATAAACCAAATAAATTAAAAAGAAAAGTAAGAAATTCAAAAGGGAAAAGGGGGGAAAACCTAAGAGAAAAGGGAATTAGGGTTTGAGTCTGAATAAAGGAAAGGAGGAGGGGGAAAGAAGAGGAATTTTTTCAGATTGGGATGGTTATGCTGCCAGATTGGAGAGACTGGACTGATTGCTAGTAGGAGTTGGGGATTCTCAGCAGACTTGAGTGGTAGCTCAGCCTTGGAGGTGAGTTGAGAAGCTAGTTACTCTCTGATTGTGTGTGGCCCCTTTGCAGCTCGGGGGGCTGAGGGGGAAGAAGAGTACCCCTAGCGTTTGGCTGGGAGGTACCGGTGAGTTTATTGCGGTCGACAAGCGGGAGTTATGAAGACGGAAGAAGCAGAGAGCACGGGAGTCAATAGCGGCAGACAAACAAGGAAAAGGTATGTTCCTGAACTCAGTAAGGTAGAATGCATAGCGATTACTGCTGAGATTGTGATTGTATGGTGTGAATCGTGTTCTGAAATAGTATGTCAAATGGTTAGGGTGTAAACTGGTAGCTTTAAATGGTTATTTCGCTCTTCCCCTTTCCTTTCATATCTAGTACAGGCAGGGGTTCTGGTAAGTTGGTTTGAGTCTATGGCTCTTTCGTTTTTATGGTACCTGGTCCAGCTTTTCATTTTTTTTCAATGTCCTCCTTTGCGTTGCATATTATATACACTGGTTTCGCGTTCATGTGGTGGGCGTTCGGGATTTGTGGGCACTCCTGTTCGAATCCGCAACTGAGCCTTGATTATTTCTTAACTTATCTCCGTTTTGGACTGAATCTGGGGTTATTTAAGTTATTCTGAACTTCACTTTAGGTTTAATTTATTCCCGCATGGGTCGGTTCCTTCGTTCTGGTTTTAATTTATTTCAGATTGGGTCTCTCCAATCGAACCATTTATTCATTCAGCCATCGATATTCGTTCTCTGTCCTTGGCCCTTTTTAAACTGCATTAAGGCGATGCCGAGTAACCCTATGGCGCGCAGCCAGGTAAACCCTTGGGCGTGGAGTATGCGTTCCTTTTAGTTTGAAATTCTTGCATTCATGATAGTCGAATCTTAAACCCTAGCTCCTTGTAGAACCACCTTAGTTCACGATTCCTCAATTCTGGTGCAGCTACAACATCCCTTCTCCCTGTTGGCGATGCCAACACTAGAATGTATTGTTAGCACAATAATACAATGAGTTATCCGGTGAAACCCTATAATAGACTATTATCTTAACCATATGTTACACGACGGTGCACTCTTTGTTGATACAGTCATCGTTTTAAAAAAAAATAAAAGTATAACTCAAGCTCAACCCACAGGTTTCAAATTGGGGGCACCTATTGATTAGTTAAGTCCCGCCTTCAATTTACCACCGGGTTCAGGAATATTTGAGGTGTGCGCTCCATTTAAATTACCACACCTTTATAATTTACCAGGTAGTATTGGGTTGAGCGATCAATTTTAGTTACCATAGCACTTAGAACAATGCCATAGTTTTAAAAATTGAAATTACCCCAGTTCAGGACTGTACGCAAAAAAAAACAAGAAAACAATGGTTACAGTTAGGGTTCCCTTCGCGGTTGGGAGTTAAGAGTATATGAAGGGTCTACAATTAAATTAAGGTTACCATGGTTACGGTTCCAGAATCCTCTTTTACGTTGACAACGTAGGCACGCCTTCAAATTTTTGCTGGCCGAATTAATCAATGGGGTGATGGTCCGAGAGCGGAATACGCCTTGTTACTGCTGTAGCCATTATGAGCAGCGCCCTCTTGCCTTGGAGGGGTTGCCGTCAATTATGGGTGCCCCTTTATTCAACCAGTTAATGCATACGATTGGTGAAGCTACCACTGTAATAATCCTGCCAGCGTGATCACTTGGGGATTACAAAATAAGAGTCAAATCCGACAGCAGTAAATTAGAACTGATTTTTGGTTAATTAATTCTTATCTTCGTAATGCTAAACGTATTAATAAATCTTATATTTAGCAATAAATCCTTATTTATTTCATTTAGATGTGTTTCGTCTATCTTACCCTTAGTGGTTTCTTATTTATTTCATGTTGTTTTTGGATAACAAAATTGAAACATCATCTCATTATATTTAAACATGCTTATAATCTGTATGGGCTTTTGCTACTTATTTAATATGGCTGGGAATGCATGTTCCATTTCTGTTGAATTCCTACCTTTTATATGTTGTATTAATACTAAGGTTTAATATTGCTGTGAATATATGTTCGATTCTAGTTCACTTACTTAGTTTTAATATGCGGTTTAATGATTAGGGTTTTAATATGGTGGTGAGACATTATGGTTAATAAGATGGGGTAGTAGTATGTGGTTAAAATTTGGTTCAAAATGGTGGTTAAATTTATGGTTGTATGGTTGTTTAAATATCGTGGTGAATATTATAGTTTTAATATATTGGTTCATTTTTATCATGTAGTATTAAGGCTATATGGTTACGGTGTTAATGTTGGTGTTAACCCTGTAAGTTTTATATTATGGTTCTATTGTAATTGTCGCGTTACGGTAATGATCTTAGGAGTTCATGGTCGATGGTGACAACTTAAGTGAAGGTTATTATCATTTTCATTGCAATGAGTATGCTTGCTATTGGCAATGTTAAGTAATTGTTTACTTATTGTTTAATTTCAATATAAGTATTTGTCAATTTTCAAGTTTAATATTATTAATTGAAATATTAATGTGGGTAGAATTGCAAGGTGGAGTAATTGCTCAAATTGCAATGTTAATGAGGATGCTTAAGTTGCGAGGTTAATATTTGGTTAATTTGCAATGTTAATACTTGTTTATTGGCCATGCTCATGTTGTTAGATTGCACTACTAATGATGTTGCTTAATCCGCAATATTAATAATTTTTTAGTTGCCATGATAATTGTATTCATCATTATGGTAAGCTTGGGTGAAGTATGGTAATATGGGTTGATTGCAACGTTAGTACTTGATTTCATTGCAAGGATACTATTGTTAAATTACAATGTTAATGATAATGCTCAAACTGCAAGGGTAATATTTGGTTAATTTGCAATGTTAATACTTGTTTAATTGCCATGTTAATGTTGTTTAGATCGCACTACTAATGATGATGCTTAATCCGCAATATTAATAATTGTTTAGTTGCCATGATTTTACTTGTTAATTTGCAATGATAAGGTTGTTTTAATTGCCAGAGAATTGGTGAAGGTTGACTCGCAATTTCAATATTTAATTAATCGCCAAGATATTACTTGTTGATTGCAATCATAAGGGTCGTTTTAATTCGCAAGGTCAATGATGATGGGTGATTCGCAATGTTAATATTGTTTAATTGAACTGTTCGGGATGATGTCTAAGACTGCTAGGTTATCTTTCGTTAAATTGAAGCATTGATGATAAGGTCTCCGTAGATTAATAAAAATTAATGGAGCATTTGATCCTAATTGATGTCTTTGGGTCTCAATAGGAGTGGGTCATTATTAGAGTCCTCCTGACTTGCGTCTTCCGTAGAGGTCATGATTGTCCTTGATTTTTTAGTACTTGGTGGTATTGTATTGCGTAGTTTGTTCGTGTCGGGTGGGATATAGACACCTCTTGTAGCTTAGTATTTATGTCAGTGTGTGAATCCGGTGGAAGGAATCCAGTGCCGTATCAAGAGTCTCGGGCTGTTTAAAGGCACAGTTCCACTCTTGCGACACACTCTAAGCCGTATCAGTAGTCTCGGGCTGTTTAAAGGCACAGTTCCACTACTGCGACTCTACTGTTGGATTCTTCCATTCTGTGATAGTACTGTACCTAACCCCTGGTGTCTCTTTCTGCTTACAGCTGCTAGTTGCATGCCTTATGTCTAGGGGCGTTTATTTCTTGTTGTCACTGTGATATGTCGGGTCGTCTAGATTGTGTTCGTCTTCTTGTGTCTTTTTGGTTCGAGTGGCGATGTAGAGTTGAGGGGGTTGTTTCTTATACACACGCGCACACACTTTAACAAACAAAAATAAATAAAATTTGCACTGGTTGACAGAGTAGTTGTCCTTAACTAGGAGGGTTGTTACAATCCCACACTTTTTCTGAAGATCATAGGGCTCCAATTCCCCAGGACATTAGTCAAAAGTGGTGTAAGAATCGATGGGTCTTAGTAGCAACTCGAAAGGTTAGTTCTCAAAGATAAGAGTTGATCTAGTGGCCACATACAAAGATGAAGTCAACTACTCTCCATATCCGAGTGATATGTTACCCTAGATGGGGACAACTGGAAGCCCCAAATACCCCAATCTGGCACAGCTGGTAGAGGCGGAACCCTTAGAAGTGTGGGGTGATTTGTTCTCTCATTTGTCAGGGGTTACTAGTGTTTTCTATGGGTCAATGTCGGGATCACTCTCTTGGCTAGTAGGGGAGGCTAGGAATGGTGAGGTAGTGATGACTAGGGGCATCACAAGCATCAAACAAGTTCCTCACTCTGTTCCAAGGTGCATTCCACCTCTTCTAGACCCTAAGGGAACCTTCTCCCCTTTTCACAATGGGTTTTTATCGATGTCATCCCCATAAAACTTCTCCTGGTCATGTCCTGATCCCACAATGACTCTTCCATCATGCTTTAATTAGGGGGATTTGGCAGGTTTATCTGAAATCTCTCTAGAAGAGGCATTCGAGGGTTCAAAATTAGGGTTCATGAACTGACAGAATTTGGATCAGGTTCCATCATCATATTTCTTCTACCCTTATACGGATCAAGGTTTGTTCCTAGATGAGGTGTCAAGGGAGCTAGTGGAAGGGTTTATTGCCTCAAAATTACATCCTTCAAACCTCAAGGAGAGGGATTCATTTTTCTATGGGGATCTTGTAGGTAATGCATATTTAACACTATATCAAGGTCTGACAGGTGCTCCAGGAAATAGGAGAATTAAAAAGAGAAAGTGCATTGAATCCTCAAAGGAAAACCCCAATTTCATTCTCGGAGAAGACCTAATTATGTCTGAGGTGGCGGTGATGGTTGATAAAACCATAGTTGAAAAAGTGTATGGTCATCATTTCAACAAGAAGACTCTAAAGACCTAGGCTGAGAAAAACTTGGGTGTGACCTTGAACCCACCACCCAAAATTAATCGACTCTCCAAGGGTTGGTTCATAATTATTTTCTCGGAGCCTATCTCGATGAGGATTTTTCTTCAAAAAATTTAGTCAATTGAGTCTTCTCTGGTCCTATTGAAGTTATGGAACCCCACCTTCGATGCAACAAGTGATCACCTAGATTCCATCCCAATATAGGTGCGATTGTCGGGCCTCCCTCCTCACCTTTGGACTGAAAAATGTTTCCAAGCTATTGGGAATTTTTTTGGGGAGTATTTGTCCATCGATATGGGATTCATAGATTCGTGGGAGATTTTGGTGGAAAGGATTCTAGTCTCATTGAATATCCAGGATGGAATTTGGTAATACCTTAATTTGATAGACTTGGGAAGTACCAGGGTTCAAATCCTAAACTATGAAAGGGTGTCTTTCCAGTGCAGGAGATGCCACAAATATTGTCATGTTTTTATGGATTGTCAGAATTCCACACAGAGGAGCTACAACAGTCGACCCTCCTCCACAAATAGGCCTGATCAAGGGAATCAAAAGGAAGTTGTAACCCACTCTCCCTCCTCAACGTCGACTTGGGTGGGTACCCCAATAGGTGATCAGGTAGAGTCTCCTAACATATTGGTTGATGGGTTAGATGCTCTAGAGGGGAATGATTTGGTTTTGGTTCCAGTCTCAGGGGATGTGGTGAGAAAAAATATCATCCCGGAGGTAGATTATCAACAATTGATCGATAATTTATTGGGTATGCACATCTCTATTTCTCGTCGAGTTAATGGATTGATTACATATTTCAATTTTTTTATGGTGGACTATAACCACTCACTTCTGGATCTCCCTTCCCCAAATAATGTTGCACGAAATTATTTCTCCATTCCATCGCATTCCCCTTTTTTTTCATTGGTTGACTGCACTCTACACCTCAAGTCGCCTCTTAGATCCCCAATTTCTTGGACATTGGAGGAATCTCCCTAAGATGGATCCGAGGACTCGACCATTTGTTTCCAACTTCGTAATAGATTGATATCCATTCCCAGAGTAGAAAATAGAGGAATGGGACTTAACCCAAATATTCTTAAGACAAAAAGAGTCATGGAATAAATTCACATCTTTCCAAGGCACTATCTCGTGCTTTGGTTGATATTGATTCAGGGAAAAAATGGTCAATCCTAGAGGCACTTAGAGTAGTGAAATCCCCCGAAGGGGTTCCCCCATGAAAATCCTCACCTATAATTGTAGGGTTTTGGTGAGCCCCCAAAAGAAATCTTCTTTGAAGAAGCTAGTAACCACACACCAACTTGTTGTAGTTGTTTTTCAAGAAACCTTAGTAGATGAAATCATGACCACCAAGATACTAACTTCTCTTCTTCTGGGTTGGACTTTTATGGGAATAGATGCATGGGGTAGGTCGGCTGGTCTTGTTTTAGGCTAGAGATATAAGAGTATTAATCTTCTGAACTCATGGGATTTGGAATATTTCTTGGGAGGGGACTTTCTGATGGAAGGAAGTGGGGTAGAGGTCTGAATAATCAATGTATATGGACCTCATTTGGATAAGAACATATTTTGGGAATTTATGTTTGGTAAATACCTTTTGAAGGTTGAAAATCTAATTATTGGAGGTGATTTCAATTTCTCATTGGGGGAAGCTGAAATTTGGGGTCCCTCAGCCCACCCTAACAATTAAAAAACATTATTCAACAATCTTTTGTCTTCCAAAGGAATTATTGATATAGCTCCCCTAAAGCTACTACCCACCTAGAAGAATATGAGGGTAGGGGAGGCTCATGTTGCTAATAGGTTGGACCACTTATTGATATATGAAACCATGGCATTGCTTCCATTTCAATTTCATCAATGGATTGGGAGTGGAGCTGAATCAGACCACTCCCCAGTTTGGTTTGAATTTGAAGGTGGTCCTCAAAATCATGCCTCACCTTTTTAATTGAACTCTTCCTAGTTAATGGATAAGGTTTTTTAGAAGATGTTTAAGTCTAACTGGTTTGGAATGAGGTATTTTGAAGGCATCTCGACTGTCATTCAATTCATGGAAAATATTAGAAGAATAAAAAAGTTAGCCATCCCGTGGGAATTTTTAAAACGGAAAGAAGATGAGCAAGAAGTCCAAAGTATAGAGATACAATTGGAATTGATCTATCAATATTCATATTATGGGTTCACTTCAGAATCCTCTAGAGACAATTTGAAAAGGCTCGAGGCAAGGCGTAGACAATTGTTGGCATATCAATAAGCAATGTGGAGGATTAAAAGTAGAGCAATTTGGCTTGAGAACGGAGATGAGAATACAAAATTCTTTCAAGCATACACAAAGGGGCGGAAAGAAACCAACAAAAATATGGATTTTAAAGGATCGGGAGGGAAGATAAGTCACTTATTTCAAAGGGAATGTGAACATGGGTAAAATCCATTTCTAGATCTTATTCAAATCGGAAATGTGTGTGAAGATAGTTGGAATTATAAAATTGGAATTATACTTTCCTAGCTTTATGGACGAAGAAGGGAATCGAGAACTCTATACAGAAGTCACTGAAGGAGAACTAAAGGAAACATTCCATATCTTTCAGAAGGATAAAAGTCTAGATCCAGACGGTTGGACAATTGAATTCTACATGGGTTTTTTTAACCTTATTGGAGGTGATCTACTAAAAGTCATTGAGGAATCTAGAACCAATGGAAAAGTTCAGAGTCCTTTCAACACCACCTTTATTTATCTAATTCCTAAGGTGGATGACCCTCAGTATTTCGATGATTTCAGGCCAATTCCCCTCTACAATTGTATATGCAAAATTATTTCCAAGATCATAGCTTGGTGGTTGAAGCCATTACTATTAGAATCCATTTACAAAGAACAATTTGGGTTTCTTGAAGGGTGCCAAATTCATGAGGAAATAGGGGTAGCCCAGGAAGGTCTGCATAGCATGAAGATAATAAAAGAAAAGGGGTCTATACTAAATATTGATCTTTCAAAAGAATATTATCGAGTGAATTGGTCATACATCCGACTCTTACTTACTCATTTCTGATTCAAGGTCCCCTTCATAAAGTGGGTGATGTATTGTATCACATCGATATCTTTTATAGTCCTTATCAATAGGGTTTCATCCCATTCTTCATTTTAGAAAGTAGTTTTTGTCAAATATTGCCTATGCCCCCTCTCCTATTCCTATTGGTAGCTGAGGGCTTGAGTAAGGCTATTGAAAATGCAGTCAGATTAGGGGACTTTCAAGGAATTCATATATCTCCTGGTATGAGGATCACTCATCTACTGTTCATGGATGACGTTCTCATTTTCTATAGTGGTAGAGTTGGGGACGCAAAAATCCTAGCGGAAATACTTTCCCTCTTCCGATCGGCTAAAGGGATGCAAACAAATGTTCAAAAATCCACCCTCACTATTTCATAGATGGAAAGAGAGAAAGTGGACATCTATAGGAGAATATTTCCATACATAGTCCAAGATATATTGGAAGGACTAAAATACCTTGGGTTTTAATTGAAGCAAAACAACTACCTAAAAGAAGATTGGAAATGGTTGCTGACAAAATTGGAGAAAAGGTTAATTGGTTGGAGCTTTAGGTGGTTGTCTAGAGAAGGAAGACTCACTCTAACCAAATTTTTCCTAGAAGCCATTCCAGTCTATTGTATGTCACTGGCTTGGATTCCAAAGGGGGTGTTGGAGATCATAAGGAGGAATTTTTCTCATTTTATTTGTTCTAGATCAAAAGATAAATTGACTGAACCCTGGGCTAAATGGGATCGCATAGCGCGACCAAAATCCTTGGGAGGTTGGGTACTCAAAAATATTTTACTGTTCTCCAAGGATTTGGCAAAAAATGCATGTTGGAGTCTAATATCAATCACCAGCTTGTGGAAACTGGAAGTTACACAAAAATACATCTTCCCTGTTACAATGGAAGATTGGATTCATTCACCACTCAAGACAACCCATCAATGATTGATTAATTTGAAATCATTAATATCATCCTTTTCAGTGGTAAGGAAAGGACTGGCTTGGCAGATAGGTAAAGGAAATCACATCTGCATAGGCTCAGATCCCTGTCCTGGTAGTGATACTTATCACATACTACCAAATGATATAATTATTCATCTTCACAGGCAGGACATCTCCCTTCTCTCCAACCTTACAGACCCCACCTCAAATACACTCTGGAATCAAGGTTGGAGAAGTGCTACATATTTGGGATTAAATGGTAATTATGTTATCTTATTGGAGAACTACATTTCATCTCTCTGAAGAGGACACATCAAACTATCAGATAGGGAAGATGAATTAGTATGGAAAAAGGATCTTCTTGGATCCTACACTCCAAAATTTGGTTACAGAGCACTGAATATTGACCTCCTTCAGCAAAATCCCAGTTGGTGGTGGAGGGGACTATGGAAGCAAAAATTCCCCCAAAAATCTAAAATATTCCTATGGGTGGCAATTATTATGGATGAAATCCACAAAATACCATATTCTAGTCATCCAAGATACCAAAAAATGATTTCTACAATAAGGAAGCAATACTTTTGGTCTGGAATGAAAAGGGTTGTTGTTGAATACATTCCAATATGCTTGAAATGTTAGTAGATCAAGGATGGGCATTAACTTCTAGAAGATTCATTGCAACCTTTTCCACTTCCCAAATAGAAATGTAAAGTAATAATGATGGAATTTATTACGATATTTCCAAAAACATGAAGCAATATGATGTTATCATGGTTGTAGTTGATAAATTAATGAAGGTAGCTCATTTTATTCCCATAAATTCTACTCATAAGGAAACAAATATTGCAAAAATATTCATTAAGGGAATTTTTAAGTTGCATGGATTCCCATGAAAATTGAATCAAATAGTGATACAAAGTTCACTTCGAATTTTTGGAAAAGTATTTTTGAATGCTTGGGAACCAAACTAAGTTTGAACATTGCTTACCATATTCCAATAGATGGGCATATCTAAAGATTAAATCAAGCAATAAAAGACATGATTTTCATGTATGTGATGGATAAATCGTCCAAGTGGGAAGATTAATTCTACCTTGTGGAGTTTTCATATAACAATGGGCATAATTTAAGCATCATTGAAAATGACCCTATTCTAGGATTTATATGGCATAAGATGAAGTACTCCAATAAGTTGAGATAATCCAATGAACATAATCATACTTGGGTTGGAAATGATCCAGTGGATGGAACAAGATGTTGCTAGTATCAAGCAAAATTTAAGGAAACACAATACACACATAAAAATTATGCAGATAATACTAGGGTGGACAAAAAATTGAAAGTTAGGGATCATATTTACCTTAGACTGGAGTCGAGGAAGAGTTCCTTGAATCTTGGAAGTTTGTGCCAAGGTGGGACCTAGATATTGTGGGCCATTTTAGATTCTATATAGGATAGGGATAGTTGCATATAGGTCTGCGTTTCCTTCTAACAAGAGATCCCACAATGTTTTCCATGTTTTTTTTTCTTAAGAAATATATACATGATCATAAGCACATGATTGATTGGGTTGTGAACCAGAGAAAGTGTTCCAAATAGAGCCACTGCACATCCTTTATAGGAAAGTAATGTTTCTTTGGAAACAAGTATGTGCAAGATAAATATGAACTGGAAGCACTTTGGTTTTTATGAGGCTGCATGGAAGCTAAAGGATGTCATGAAAGAGGCATACACTTTTTTCTCTAATATCAAGTTACATTGATGATGGTGCAATTGCAAGGGTGAGGGGAATGTAATATCTAGGTTTTGAACCTTTGGATGTATTAGGTTGAGTTACATATAAATTATAAACAAGTGTTTATAATGATGGGAGTCAAACCATTGATATTATATAAAACAACCTATTATGTAAATGATGTAAATATCTTGTATAGATTCCTAATATGGATCTTAATTCCATGGCTCAATTAGTGGATTATTAGGCATATAATTGCAGTAATTATTCCATTCTATATACCATGTGTTACAATTTCCATGGTATACTAAAGATATGTAAATATTGTTTCAAAATTTATATAAAGGTTGAAGAGGCATACACTTTTTTCTCTAATATCAAGTTACATTGATGATGGTGCAATTGCAAGGGTTAGGGGAATGTAATATCTAGGTTTTGAACCTTTGGATGTATTAGGTTGAGTTACATATAAATCATAAACAAGTGTTTATAATGATGGGAGTCAAACCATTGATATTATATAAAACAACCTATTATGTAAATGATGTAAATATCTTGTATGGATTCCTAATATGGATCTTAATTTCATGGCTCAATTAGTGGATTATTAGGCATATAATTGCAGTAATTATTCCATTCTATATACCGTATACCATGTGTTACAATTTCCATGGTATACTAAAGATACGTAAATATTGTTTCAAAATTTATATAAAGGTTGAAGTTAGATGTAGAGAGTATGAAATGGGATATGAGTCCACTAGAAGGGAAGAGGAAAGGGGGTATGTTGTAACCTTATTAAAAATCCTTAATTTTGATATAGTTAGTAGTATTAATTAGGAGATTTATTAGGCATATAATTGCAGTAATTATTCCATTCTATATACCATATACCATGTGTTACAATTTCCATGGTATACTAAAGATATGTAAATATTGTTTCAAAATTTATATAAAGGTTGAAGTTAGATGTAGAGAGTATGAAATGGGATATGAGTCCACTAGAAGGGAAGAGGAAAGGGGGTATGTTGTAACCTTATTAAAAATCCTTAATTTTGATATAGTTAATAGTATTAATTAGGAGATTTTTAATAAATAGGATGAATTTAAACTATGTTTAAATTTATTATTCTTTAATTTGTCTATTAATATATTAAGTTATGTGTTTGAAATTTTTAATAGAAATTTATCCATTTATTATATTATTTTAATAAAGTTTTCTCTTGAATAAGTGCAGGTTAGATTGAGCTCATCCAAAAATTCATATTTTATCGGGTGTAAATTAACGGTCCATATTTAATTTTGGCCCCCGAAATATGCCAAGACCACCAGGACACTGGTCCACCAAAAGTGATTGCCAAATATTTTGTATTAGTTCTTATTCAGATTCAATCGACCATTTAGAAAAGGAATTGGGTTGACTGGGCACTGATTCAATCGAACATCGGATTATTAAATATAGCTTCAATCAATGGTTAAAGTCAATCCGATGAATAGGGACCTATGACCAAAAGTAACCATACTCATCAACCACACAGAGTTTCATAATATCCATGTTCAAATTCAAACTATATGGGAGAGCCTTTACAATATAAAATCATCAAAAGAGGATCTCACAATGAATGTGGGAGAAATGATCAACTCTAGAAATCGATGATTATTATTTCTTTCCAATACTCACTTGATGGTTGCTAAGTTTTATGGCTTCTGCAGAGATAATTTTGGGTATCCGATGAACATGGATTCAATAAGGATGTTGAAGGTTCAAAAATTTGAACAATTGGATAAGGTACGAGGTGACATAACAAGCTCAGATTGAGGAATGCGAGATTCATCATAACTAAATCGAAAATTCGATTCTAGTGGATAGGGTTATTTTTTTATTTTATTCGAGATTCCCTCTCGAAAGAAATTGTGGATCTGAGATTTATTTCAAGATTCAATTTGTAAAAATAGGAAGATACAAAGTTATAAAAGAAACAATTTTTGCGAGATTAAAAATAAAATTAGGGAAAAAAAGGAATTTTTTCTATAGAAGAAAGACTAGAGATTTTAATGAAAATATTTTTTATTCTTAGATCTTTTCATGATCTCAATTGTTTTAGTTTGCTTATTTGTTTTTTTCATGTGTTCTAGTGTTTCATAATCATTTCTTCAAAACATGCATATGATGTTATAAGGGTAATAATTTGGCACGACTACCACTATTGCAATTTAATATAATAAATTATTAAAGGATATAGATTTCATCAATGGTCTTGTTAGTATTATTTTGACTAGTTTCTTATTCATTAATCCTTATGAATGGAAATACAATATGTTTTTTTCATTAATTATTCATTAACTCTGATACATTTCTTTTTATTAATTCTTCTATTGAAATAAAACAAGAATATAGATTTCATCAATTGTCTTGTTAGTATTATTTTGACTAGTTTCTTATTCATTAATCCTTATGAATGGAAATACAATATTTTTTTTTTCATTAATTATTCATTAACTCTGATACATTTCTTTTTATTAATTCTTCTATTGAAATATTTTTTTTTCATTAATTATTCAATTAAGAATACCTTGTTTTCTTTCAGTTTTTTGTAATCCTGCATTCTTCTTCCCATCCTTTTAACATTATAAAATTGTCTAAAATACTAAAATCATGCCTTTCAATTTCTAATAATTATAATATGGAACTCCTTGTTGGTGAACAAGAGGAGGTCGATTGAAATCGTTCACTTGGAGACTCCAAAATCATAATATTGGCATTTGGAAAGAGAAATAATAAAGGTAATCCAGATCCAAAGAATGTTTTATCATTGTTTGATCCAGATAAGTTAATGTCTCAGAAGAATATTTGCAAAAAAAAAAACATAATCTTCAACATATAAGTCTTCTTCTGATAATACAAAATTAAAAGAAATCATTTATGTGGTTTATGTTAAAGAATCATCTCATATTTATGAAAATAAAGGAAAAGGTTATCTTGCAATTTCTCCAAAGGTTTCTCCTGATATTTCCCCAAAAGTTTCTCCTTGGGATTCTCCCCTTATTTCTCCAAAATATTCTCTTTCAATTTCTCCTAACATTTATGCTGTGATTTCTCCAATAATATCCCCTCATATCTCCTTTGATAAAAAGGAGTCAATCAAATCCTTTTTAAACTCACTTTCTCCTGAAAACACAAAGTTTTAGTTTGACTGTGTTATGGTTGGACATCATCATCAACAACACCAACAACAACAACCTCCTCCACCTCCACTAAAGGTTTTCAATAAATAAGATACGAGGTATGTTCCTCTTAATCTTCCTGGAAATTTGAATAATTTTCCAGACAATTATCTTAAACTTTTTCCTAAGTTTAATGGGAGGATGAAATAAAAACTTTAGAACATTTAGTTGTTTTTTATAGTTTCACTGATAATTATAATCTTGAACATGAATATGTTTACATGAAAAAAAAAATCATACTTTTGAAGGAGAAGTAAGAACATGGTTTAATGGATTACCTCGTAGTTCTATTGATTCTTGGGATGCATTAGAATCTATTTTTATTAGGCAATGGGAAGAAAAGAAAAAAGAATAATGAATTTTTTTTAGATTTCATAAAAAGGTTTAATAAAGTTTCTAGTAGAATACATATAGATATTAAACCTTCTCAACCCACTGCTAAGGTCACTTTTGTTGGTTCTTTTGTTTCTAATTTTCCCTTATTGATTAGAGAAAGAAGACATATAACTATAGATAACATGCAAGAAGATGAAATAGAGATTGAATCAAACATGATTGAATTTGGAAAAGTGAAAATCAAATTAGATTCGGGAGATAGGGAAAAAGGGAAACAAAAATAACAAGTCACAAGTGGGAACATATGAATTAAATAAAAATGATCAGGATAATAAAATTGAGGAAATGTCTAGAATAAATAAATATTTGTCAAATAAACTGGCAAGAATGGGAGTATAAAGAAGAATAATTGGCTAGTGAAATGACAACAAAAATCCAAATCAATTTAGAAGACCTTTTAATTCTCAAATGCTTCAAAGAGAGAAATAAAATGATGATCAACCAATTCAACCTCCGTTAAGGAATGATAACATGTTAGAGAACTATGCAGAAGAAAATTGTGAAGAAATTGAGGATGCAGTAAACTTAATTCAAGATGACACATCATTTGTACATTTAACTCAGGATGAATATGAGAAATCTCTAAGTTTTAATAAATATTTTGATGAAGAAATTAGCTATGAAAATTAATTATCCTCATCTCAATATAGATTATTCTCAGATGCCTTGCAAGAATAACTTCATAATAAGTATGATCTTAAACCACTTGAAATGAAAATAAATATAATAATCAAGTTCAACAAGATCAATCTCATAATAAATATAAAGGAAAAGAATCATCCAATTCAAAATAGAAAATTAAGC